>JANCRA010000026.1:13325000-13552500 GCA_024362935.1 Setophaga petechia | reverse complement strand
CTTCCTGCCTTCCTGCCTTCCTTCCTGCCTTCCTGCCTTCCTTCCTGCCTTCCTTTCTTCCTTCCTGCCTTCCTTCCTGCCTTCCTGCCTTCCTTCCTGCCTTCCTCCCTGCCTTCCTGCCTTCCTTCCTGCCTTCCTGCTTTCCTTCCTGCCTTCCTTCCTGCCTTCCTGCCTTCCTTCCTGCCTTCCTTCCTTCCTTCCTGCCTTCCTTCCTTCCTTCCTGCCTTCCTTCCTTCCTGCCTTCCTTCCTTCCTTCCTGCCTTCCTTCCTTCCTTCCTGCCTTCCTTCCTTCCTTCCTTCCTGCCTTCCTTCCTGCCTTCCTTCCTGCCTTCCTTCCTGCCTTCCTTCCTTCCTTCCTGCCTTCCTTCCTTCCTTCCTTCCTGCCTTCCTTCCTGCCTTCCTTCCTGCCTTCCTGCCTTCCTTCCTTCCTGCCTTCCTTCCTTCCTTCCTGCCTTCCTTCCTTCCTTCCTGCCTTCCTGCCTTCCTTCCTTCCTTCCTTCCTGCCTTCCTTCCTTCCTGCCTTCCTTCCTTCCTTCCTGCCTTCCTGCCTTCCTTCCTTCCTTCCTTCCTGCCTTCCTTCCTTCCTTCCTGCCTTCCTGCCTTCCTTCCTTCCTTCCTTCCTGCCTTCCTTCCTTCCTGCCTTCCTTCCTGCCTTCCTTCCTTCCTGCCTGCCTTCCTTCCTGCCTTCCTTCCTTCCTGCCTTCCTTCCTTCCTTCCTGCCTTCCTGCCTTCCTTCCTTCCTTCCTTCCTGCCTTCCTTCCTTCCTTCCTGCCTTCCTGCCTTCCTTCCTTCCTTCCTTCCTGCCTTCCTTCCTTCCTGCCTTCCTTCCTGCCTTCCTTCCTTCCTGCCTGCCTTCCTTCCTGCCTTCCTTCCTTCCTGCCTTCCTTCCTTCCTTCCTTCCTTCCTGCCTTTCTTCCTGCCTTCCTTCCTGCCTTCCTTTCTGCCTTCCTTCCTGCCTTCCTGCCTTCCTGCCTTCCTTCCTTCCTGCCTTCCTTCCTTCCTTCCTGCCTTCCTGCCTTCCTTCCTGCCTTCCTGCCTTCCTGCCTTCCTTCCTTCCCGCCTTCCTTCCTTCCTGCCTTCCTTCCTGCCTTCCGGCCTTCCTGCCTTCCTTCCTGCCTTCCTGCCTTCCTGCCTTCCTGCCTTCCTTCCTTCCTTCCTGCCTTCCTTCCTGCCTTCCTTCCTGCCTTCCTGCCTTCCTGCCTTCCTGCCTTCCTGCCTTCCTGCCTGCCTTCCTTCCTTCCTGCCTTCCTGCCTTCCTGCCTTCCTGCCTTTCATGCCTTCCTGCCTTTCTGCCTTCCTGCCTTCCTTCCTTCCTTCCTTCCTTCCTTCCTTCCTGCCTTCCTTCCTGCCTTCCTTCCTGCCTTCCTTCCTGCCTTCCTTCCTTCCTGCCTTCCTTCCTGCCTTCCTTCCTTCCTTCCTGCCTTCCTGCCTTCCTGCCTTCCTGCCTTCCTTCCTTCCTTCCTGCCTTCCTTCCTGCCTTCCTTCCTGCCTTCCTGCCTTCCTGCCTTCCTGCCTTCCTGCCTTCCTGCCTGCCTTCCTTCCTTCCTGCCTTCCTGCCTTCCTGCCTTCCTGCCTTTCATGCCTTCCTGCCTTTCTGCCTTCCTGCCTTCCTTCCTTCCTTCCTTCCTTCCTTCCTTCCTTCCTTCCTTCCTTCCTTCCTGCCTTCCTTCCTGCCTTCCTTCCTGCCTTCCTTCCTTCCTGCCTTCCTTCCTGCCTTCCTTCCTTCCTTCCTGCCTTCCTGCCTTCCTGCCTTCCTTCCTTCCTTCCTTCCTGCCTTCCTTCCTTCCTTCCTTCCTTCCTTCCTTCCTTCCTTCCTTCCTTCCTTCCTTCCTTCCTTCCTTCCTTCCTTCCTTCCCTCCTTCCGTCCCTCCTTCATTCCCTCCCCCCTCTCTTTGCCTCTTTTACTATTAAATATATCAAATTTTTGGCACCAACATCTAACCTTGTTTGGTTTGAATCTCATTTTTTGGGTATATTTTGAACCTTCAAAATTCTTTCCATTTTATACACAGAGATTTAATTTTCTTTATTCTTCTGGGTTTAAACCAGATCATGACACCTTGGTAAATATTTAAAGAAAGAGGAAACAGCACATTAGTTTGAAGACTCCCCCATGTTTGTTGTTGGGAATAAGACAGAATGCTAACTTCTGAAATCTTTGTATTACCAAAAAAAAAAAAATCTTTCTGTGAGGGCAACGTCCAACAATGATGTGTGGGAAGTTAATTACCTGGTAATGAAAATATGAAGTTTACTGTCGCTGACATCTTTTGTGAAAAATCCTTTCTTAGGATTTTTCCTGCTGGAGCTGAGAAGTTTCAGTAACAAATGTAAACAATTATTATCTGCTGTTGTGGAACGCAACAGGTCCACCTGGGACTGGTCTTCTGTAGATGTTTGGATTTACTGACCACTCACGGTGGAGCTGCTATCACTCTCTGCCGACAGACAGACCTTTGTTATTCTTTCTTTCTATTCTATTCTTAGCTTAGCCAGCTTCTGAAGAAGCTCCTTTCCTTTCTATTCCTATGTAGTATAGTTATAATGTTATATATATATCATAAGATAATAAATCAAGCCTTCTGAGAATGGAATCAAGATTTCTCGTCTCTTCCATCCTCTAAAAACCCCTGTGACCACCATCACAGTTTACCTTTTGAACTCTGGTTTATTTGAATTGTCTGGAGGTTTGTGGATGCATTTAGAGTTAGGTTATTCATTCTAAGTTATAGCAAATTCAAAAGAATTTCTTTGATATGGAAATTGAGTAAGAAATTTATCAAGAAAAAGGTATGTCATGAGCTTGTCAGTATTCCCTACATTTGATTGAGTTGGGAACTTACCCAAGGACAGCCTTTTTTTTAATATTAAGGCATTGTGTTCTGTTTGAAATGGAAAATCTAAAATATGCTATTTGAAATTAAAAAAACCCAACCCAAATCAAACAAAAAACCCCCCACAAAACTCTAAGAATTTTTGAAACTCTGAACTGAAAGTTTTTTGTGGGGTAATTCCAGTTTCATTGTCCTCAGGCTCTAGTTGATTTTATTGAATGGTTTGGGAGAAAGGGGAAGATTCATGGATTAGAAGACTATTCCATTTGATCTCAGAAGAAAATTCAAGAGGCATTATGTGAACTTCCTGATACTTCATATAAAATCTGTGACAGAAGCCTGGAATTACTGAGATTTAAGTCAATGCTTTAAGAATATGGCTGTGTTTTACATCTTATGCCCATTTGCTGCTTCCCCAAGTAATATCTTGTGATTTTGAGCCACTTTCAACCTATGGCAATGTCTGCTCTCACTTGTCTGAGTACAGACATAAGCAGAGGTGTAAATTACCAGTGGAATATATCTTGATTAGAAAATTGGCCACATTCGTGGTGGCGATTAACTTCTACATTCAACTATAATCATGTATTTGTAATAAGAGTAATCAAGTTAAAATAATAAGAAAGAAAAAATAGCATTTGTCACCAATAAGTGAATGGAAAACTTGAAAAGACTGGTAGATTTAGTCTGCATTTACATTTGCTGCTTAAGACAGACACACCTTAAAAATATGTAATTTTTAACTTGCTGAAAGCTTGCATCAAGTGACATGAAAATTATGTTAGCAGCTTCTGTAGTTGGTAAACATCTCATCCCATAGTACTGTTTCTTACAGAAGAATTACTAGTACTTATTTTTCTCTTGTGTGTGTGTGATTCATGTATCTACTGCGATGGAAAATTGATATGTTTAAAAATAAATTTATGTGGAAGGCACTCACAGCTGTTCTCTGAGTCAGAAAGAGTTAGTGAAAGAGAAGACTGATAAGAGTCGCCTTTGCTCCTGAAAGGAGCTTTACCAAGGCTGTCAGCATGGAAACGGAGAGAGAGATAAACAAGGGGCAAGCCACTTTGCTCCAATGAGTACTATGCTGATTTACTCTGACCAATGAATAAACATAAACTTTGTGAAAGAGTATAAAAAGACAACATGCTGTAAAATAAATATAAAGAAGCCTTCTCAAATACAGTTTGTTCTTCAGTTTGTTATGACAGCGATAAATTTATATACCTATATATTAAAGAAAACTCTTTAAAGTGATGGAATAAAGTAAAAGCTTTGGCACTCATTTGTGTTAGAATGCCTGCCACTAATTGCAGTACATCAGATATAAATTCATTTTAGCTATGGTGGAAAGATAATTTTGGCTTTGTTAGAGGTAGTAAGGGAAAGGAGGACATAAGAAACAAGAGTATGGTGACGTGTAGGTATGGATTTCAAAAGCATCTAAGGGATTTCAGTAAATAACTTTCAAGTGTCAAAATCAATTGAAATTGTGTGTTCTTACACATTTTTTAAAAAATGATGCCTTACTTCACTGAAGATTTAGCAAAGCAAAGATGGTTTATTAAAGCTAAGTATTAATAGTATTGATTTTTGGTCCTACTACTACTACTACTTCCCTATCCTCAAGGAAATTTCACTTACTGAAGACTTATATTTATTATCTTCATATTTTTTTACTAATGTTTGTATGTGATTTCCTTAGACATTGAGAATTTTCCTATCCAGTATTCACTGTGAAATCAGAAATGTATGTGACTTTGCAGTCCTGTTCAATATCTTCCAGTCCTGTTCAATATTGATGATCTATTGAACAGATCAATAGATCTCCCCCTCCTCCCCCGATGAGGGGACTGAGTAAATTTGCAGGTGACACCAAACTGGATGAGAGTGTTCATCTGCTGTAGGAAGGTTCTGCAGAGGGATCTGGACAGGCTGGATTAAAGGGCTGAGACCAGTGATATGAAGTTTAACAAGACAAGTGCTAGGTCCTACACTTTAGCCACAACAACCTCATGAGTATTACAGGCTTGGGGAAGAGTAGCTGGAAAGATGCCTATCATAAAAGGATGTGAAGATTCTGGTTGGCAGCCAGCTGAATGTGAGCCAGTGTGTGCCCAGGTGGCTGAGAAGATTGATGACATCCTGACCTGTATCAGCAGGTCCAAAGAAGTGATTCTTCTCCTATACTCAGACTGGTTAGGCGGCACCTTGAGTACTCTGTCTAGTTTTGGGCCCATATTGCAAAAAGCACCCTGAGGTGCTGGAGTGTTTCTAGAGAAGGGCAGTGAAGATGACAGCTGGTCTAGAATGTAAGCCCTATGAAGAACAGCTAAAACCTTTCCTCGCCCCCTCCTTTGGTGTAGGGGTCTGTTGAAGTCTGGCAGCTGATACCCCTGGGGCTGTGTTCTCCACCTTGAGGGTGCCAAGCTTGATCCCTTTGTGAATGTATTCTTCTTTCCTCATCCCAGACCTGAGTCACTTTATCTTATCTCAATAAACAAGCAGTGTAAGGCTTTAGTCAGGGATTAGTGGTATTCAGCTTCTGTTGTACAGTTTTTCTATAATAGGCAAAAGTCCGTCATGAACATATTTAAGCCATAAATCACAACATTTCTGTCTCCAACCCATCACTGCATGCCAATCAGGCTAGATCAAGAAAAGGCCAAGTGGAAAAAGTATATCCCTTATTTGCTGGTATTTGTCTGATTCCAGAAGCCATACTTACTTGTTTTGATTGAAAATAAAGCTTTAAATTTTTGAATGTGTTTGAACTATGAACAAACCAGAAATTTACAGAAACTAAATCTACACAAGATTTTATAGAAAATTCACACAAAAATATTTCTAAAAATTGTGGGATGCTTAGATTCATGTTGCAAGTTTGCTTTGGTTTTTTTTCTTCCTAGCATGAGAAGTCAATGAGAAGGCAGATGTAGTATGTGCTTTTTGAAGTTTATTTAATTTCCCTTAGCAAACATCAGAATTATATTTTAATTATTAACCAGCAAGAAAAAACCCAACTAGATTATTATACAATGCGTACAGATAGTAAGGACACTCTTAATTTTATAATTCAGAGTGCCTCTAAGTGATTTAGAATACCACCTTCTATAATGGGGGGGTCTTGCTTCATGTTTGCCCTGTGGGTCATTCTGACCCATATAAAGTAGGAAAGGCAGGGGCTGCAGCCATTTTCTTAGTATATTGGAGACAATATGATGCTAGACCATCCTGAGGTCTATGATATATTTGAATTACTGAACAGCATTAAATGTAGTATATATTCTAATTAATATTGCTAAAAATATTTAAAAATATTCCTACTCTTTCAGACAAAGTCAAAGAGACTAACTTTTTAGACATGTTAAAACTTTGTTTGATAGAGCCACTGCAATTTTTAATTTCAAGAAAAACTGATCTGTACTTCAAAATTGCTAAACTAAAACTGCAAATCTGAAAGTAAATCTATTTAAGGTTCTTCTCTGGAATCTGTAAGAATTATAGCTTCTAAAGCAATGAGTCAAAATATGGATTAAATACCATTCCAACCCCTTCCTCACCCCTAGTAAAGGATTAGGTTCCTTTTAGCCGTTAACACCAATAAGAAGGCAAAGGAAGATACAGAACTGTTAAGTAAGTTCTAATCTACCATTTTCTTAACACAGTTCCTATTTGTGAGAAATTAGCTGTCTGACTATAAGTTATTTTTGGGTGACTTGCTCTCCCCCCCTCCAATGACTGAATGGCCTAAACACCAAAATGGCCTATTGAGCATTTGTGCATTTTTGCTCAACAGCTGCTTAGATTTTGGCTAAGCTAGCTCTTGCCCAATGGATACCAGGAGCAGTGTCACTAGGTCAAAGCAGGAGCATCATATAGGCAGGACAGATGGCCAGAAAGAGTTCAAGGCCATTATGCAGCAATTGTCTCCTGCAGGATTGTTGTCTCCTCTGGAAATTATGTTTTTCCTGAGAGAGTCATGAGAATCCACTAACTTATGGAATTGGTAGATACCAGTCCTCTAAACTGGAAGGTATAAAATGCCAACTAGCCCAGAAAGCTTTTGGAGTGGATCTAACAGCAGCTAGACTGCTAAGGCTTTTGTGCTTCCTGGTGTCATCCAGAGGACATTTGCATTGTGACGAAGATGGAAGGATGAACATTCTCATCCTTAGCTAGCTAAATGATGCCTGGTCTTTTTTTTCCCACATGATCTTAAGGGCTATGGGTTATAAGTTATGAAACCCTATGACTTGAAATGGTGAATAAGTGAATTCATGTGATATACTGCTCTGAGAAAAGGAAATTGAGCCACTGTTTATCATGTTTAGTTCCTGTGTTTCTTAATGAGTTCATGAAATACAGGTTAAATCACAGAGTAGACAGTGCTATAAATTGGAGAGGTCCAAATGGACCATGACTGCACTTTCAAACAAACATTAACATCATAACCTTAAAGGAAACCACTTCCCATAAGATATGTTCATATCTACTCACTGTTCAATAAAAAAAACAGTCCATGAATAAGAATAATTACTCTGGTACTAATTGAAATTGAATTCTGAGTAAATTTAACACAATTTGAGATTTGAATTCTGAGTAAATTTAACACAATTTGAGATTTTTTTCAGCCATTAGCTTAATGGCCCTGAAAAAAAAGTAAAGAAGTGCTTAGTCTTAATTGCATATCTTTCCAAACCAAATATTGATTAAAAGAATTTAAAAGTAAAATTTCAGAGTTTCTTTTGCATAACAAGAAAATTAAAGCTAATGAGAAAGCCAATATGAAATATTTTTCCTATCAGTTGGGGAAGATGAAAGTTTGATAAGAAAGTTTCTATGTATGCTTGGCAGAAAGCTCTCTGAGATGTAGAACCTGAGAACAAAACAGAGGTGGAAGCAAGTTTTGATATTGAAGAATAATAGATGTGCAAATTGAGGAGCAAGTCTTACTGGACAACTAAGAAAGCAAAGGTTACCTAGAGTTGAAAAGAGATTTTATGACTTAGAGCAAAGGATAAGCTGACCACAAAAAAAAAAAGGGATGTTTTTACCAAGCAGAAAGATACCACAGGGAAACAAGACATGGTGATGTGGCAAGTAGGAAAAAGGTTTAAGAATTTTCCACTGCAACAAAACTGAAAAACAACTTCAAGCATAAAGTGTAACATACTAACTCATGTGGTTGGATAGTATTGACCATAATATGGTAATGACAGTAGTTATGATAGGTTGTAGGTAATAGCAAAGGTATTGATTGCTTGATTATATATTAAGATGCTCAACAAAGAAAAATATACAATACACTGTACGCAAAATTGAAGGGTGTTCAGGCTTGTCTACAGCTAGAGCTGGCAGCTGTAGGTGTGGCTCTGTCACCCAGGACCCTGGACTGCTGTAACTTCTTGGATACAATAAACTGCATTTTGAAGAGCTGCCTGGAGTCCCACATCTGTCGTCTCAGGCTCTTACTGCTATCATTCAAGGTAAAATATTTGACTGAACAATTTTCTCCTGGAAAAAAAATTGCATGTACCCTTAAAAAGACATGTGAAGTAAGTACTATAATTATTGCAAAGGTGCCAGAAATTTGTTAAGTAAGCTTTTCTTCTTGTGGATTCTTCCAATTTGAAGCTGGAAATGTAGAATACTAAAGACACTTGGATTTTTTGTACTTTTTTGAAGCAAAGGCTAAGTAGAGGATTAATTAAGTAGGTCTTGACTTAACGAGCCAAAGGGGTATTCAAACTATTCTCCATGCTTATATTTTTGAAAGTGGTATGCACTAGATAATTGAGTATGGGATTCAGAAATACCAAACAAGGTTAGGAATTCAATTCACTTAATTTCAGTGGAAATCATATACATAATCTGTTGAAGGACATTTGAAAATATCCTATAGAAGCACATGCATTTTTATATTATTAACTCAGTTTAGATATCTTGCCCAAAGTAATTTGCAAGCACAAATCCATTAAGTAATAGCAGATTAGTTTTTATGTTGTTTTAGTTTCCTGTTACTCCACTCTGTGCCTTCAGTTATATTCACTGCATTCTTGTGTTTACTATTGGAAATAACTGCATCTTTTAATTTCAACAGAATGTTTGCTAGCGGTAGAGATTTAGCAGGGTCCTCTCTGTCACAAAGACTAAAATTTCAAATTGCATATGCCAGAAAGTGAAGAATTTAAGGTGAACAGGAAAACATTTGTAACTTTTCCTGCTCCTGAGGCTCTGTATACAAGATGTGGTTGGTTGAGGCTCCTCAACTAGGCAAGAAACTACAGCCAAGATAGTGCATGGGGAGACTCAAGGTATCATAATAGAGATGCAGCAGTAGCTGCTGAAGTGACTGAAAGGCAGAACTGAGATACAGGAATTGATCTTCTTTGGGAATACTTGACAAAGTTCCATTACAATTGAATTTAGGACTCTTCTGTGCTTAGTTAATTGTAAATTACATCAGAAAAACTCCTGCTTGCTAACAGGTAGATAGTGCATGGCCTACTGCAAAAGTAGTCACATACAAGGTTTCATGCTATCTGATTATGAATGATAGAATTATTTCTTGACATTTTTTCCCCATATGAAGTTTAGGAACTTTATGAGGACATGTTACTATTTGAGCTCATAGATACCTTTGTGGATAAAAACCTGCATTTTATTCAGAAACTATTGTGAGTAAATTGTGTAGCCTTGCTACTCTTCAGTAGGAATACTTTATTTCTTAGTTGCAATTAAATTAATACAAAGTGGTTCTTACAAAATGTAAGGATGTTACATTTGAGTTAATTTTTCCTTAATCTAAGTAAATCTTATTAAATTATGAAATAATGTATTTTTCTAAATTATTTGGTAGTCCTTATTCATCTTTGCCTTATGTGGGGCAATCCCTGTCTTTCCTTAGATGTAGGTTGAAATAAATAGAAAATTATTAGAGAGCCTCCCAGGGTATCTGTAATTTTTCACTGGAAGCTGAGAAAGCTTAGTTATGTAAAAAAGTACCGGGTGTGACTGTTTATTTCAAGTTGAAATTGATACATAATTTTTTGTGAAATACTATTTCTATTGCTTTATGTATTTGTCTTTTAAAATGATGTGTGCACATGCAACTTGATCATCAGGACTGAATAGTTCTTATTCTTTGTTTTAAGGGAAGACGTGTTTTGCAAACAGGATGTTTTTAGATATTGGGGTTAAATCATAGTATATTCCAACACTGAAAGAAAGGAAGATTTTTTTTTTTAAGACTTAAGGAGGTAACTGAAAATTCAATTGACATTTTTGACCTATTGAATAACTCAAATTTACTCATTGATTCCCTTTGTTAGAATCATAGGTGCCTGTGAGACCAGAGTCTTACAAATGTAAATATTTGTAATTTTAATGATAAAATGACAATGTCTTCATTTGAATAATGCATAAATTGTGCATATGTGGAATTAAATGGATTATTTATTTCCTCTATTAGTTACAGTTCCCTGAAGAAACCCTGAGAGGTGAATTTTATGATTGAGATAGTGAAGTTCTGCCCTGCTCCTTGCTTCTTCCTGAAGAAAAATAATGTATTGGGATTTTTTTATCTTACTGCCAATACCAATTCATATTGAGCCAATAGAAACATTTCTAGCAAAATTAACCTTAATCAAAGAATGCTATTTTGTTGTAAAAAAAATTGATACAATTATCTCTTTTGAAAACACACTGAAGTTTCTTTTTTTCTGCTTAAGTAGAGAACACAATTCAAAACTTTTTTTGTAAAAAGAAAAAAGAATCAGCCCTGCTCAGCAGCCTCTGCTGTTGTGCTGCTTTTCTGTTAGTCATTTTTCTTAGAACATTTACTGCCCATTTTGGGTTGAGGAGGGATGAAGAGAAAATGGGGCCTTTTCTACCAACATATAAAAACTGTCTGGTGCCTTCCTAGCACTTAATCTTCAGGCAATGACATTTCATTGCAGAATTAGTGCTTTCAGAGGAAGAATAATGAAGATTTTTTTTTCTTTTTCAGACTGATTTAGTAAAATCAGAAGGAGAAATCAGCTGCCTTGAGTTCAGGATGCTGAAAAAAACTTTGATATTCTTCCTGGATTTAAAAAAGCTGTTTGATGGAAACTTTATGTAGGGCAGAGTGGGGTTCATGTCTGTTTCTGGAAGAAAAGTTTGAGAGGAGTCATATGGAGAATTTACTAGTTAGGCTGTTGGAAATCATGATATAGTCTGTATTATGAATACTGTCTGTAGTGGAATCTTAGAATGACATATCGAATAATAAAAGATATAGTAGAGCCCACATGTCTGTATAAAGTTTTCTTCCAAGCTTTGTCTTTTCAATAAAAAATAATTTATTTGCATTTTGAGCCTCAAATTTAACTATTTGGTCTTGCTGAATGTCTTAAAAACTCTATCAGCTAACCTTCCTATTTTGTTCAGCTGTTTTGAACTTTGTCTCTTGTGGCTGCTTGCAAGAACTTTCTGACCCCAAACTTGTTCTGGCTCTTAGTGGTTAAAAATCATCCTGAGTTGCCGTGATAGTGATTTAGGACGTTTTAGTTAATCTGAAAAGTGGCTTCATATTAAGTCACAGTTTTCTGGAAAAAAGTAGTCTCAAATCCCTGGATGCAAATTAGAAAATGTGAAATTTAGATGCAAATTTGTTGTGGTTTAACTTAGTTTGGTTTTTAGATAGGAAAAAAAACCCCGCCAGCTCCTGAAGTGATTCCTCATAAGGTTCCTTCGGACTTGACAGAACCAATCAGCTGGCTAGTTTTGAATATTGACACCCTGTTAAACCAGTTACGAGAGGTGAAAATGCCTCTGAAATCACATTTTAAGACAAACAAGCCCTGGGAAAGCTCTCTTGCTTCTGTCTTTTGAATAGGTACCTGCATGCTGGCTGGGCCAGGTCCCACTCCACTGCCTGGCCTGGTGTGGCCGGGCTGGGCCCCACTCTGCTGCAGTGCTGGCCGGACTGGGCCCTACTCTTGCCACGTGGCCAGGCTGGGCTACGCTCCTCTACATGGCCACAGCAAGCCCCACTCTGCTGTGTGGCCAGGTCAGCCTGCAGCACGGCTTGGATGAGATTCTGCCACTGCCGACTTCCAACCATGGCTGGCGGGCCAGGCCAGCTCTGCTTGGCTTTGGGTGTAGCCCAGCTGGGCCCCACTCTGGCCATGGGCTGCTGAGCCATCCTGCTGGTGGAAAATCATGCGGCTAAAAATAGAAGCGGCCCTGCAGCCCTGTGCAGAAAGCAGCCCCGCTGCTGGAATTGACTGCAGCAGTGGCCAGAAAACAGCCATGCAGCCAGACTGGCCACTGCCCGGCAGAGATCACATGACCATCTGCAGGCCTGGGCAAGATATTAACTTTCAGTGCACAGATAAAACTTGCAGCCATCAATCTTCTCTTGAGTGAGAGAAAAAGGGAAGGGCACATAAAGACACTTAAAGAAGAAAAACCTGGAGACACCAAGGTCAGTGAAGAAGGAGTAAAACCCTTGGATGGGAGATGGGAGAAGAATGAGCAGATGCCTTAGTCTTGGGCTGAAATTCTCTTGTAAGGCTATGGTGAAGATATAATTGATACATCAGACTCTTTTTCCCCATAATTAATGGAATGCACTGGGGGGATGTTCTATCCACAGCTATGAGTGACACCCATGTTGAAGCCAGGTAATGTTGAAATAGCTGTGATCCAATGAGAAGCTTGAACAGAGAAAAATGAGAAAGATGAGAAACCTTGCCCCAGGATGGAAGAAGAAAACCTCTATTCACAGAAATAAAAGAACTTTTGTTTCTATACTAGAATAACTTGTCCCTAAAATTCCATCCCAATAAGCTGAAATGACCCACAGTAGTAGTTGTGGGAAAACTACCAAACCGTGGGAAGGACTTCATGATTGCAGATTTCTGGGCAGCTGCTATTCATGAAAATTAAAACCATGAGAGGACTGTTTCTTCTGGAAAAGTCTCCATGGCATGACAGGAGAGACTCCTCTCCTGAAGTAAACTGAAGAAAGAGTAATTTAGAAGCGGTAAACGGACTGAAAATACCAAATTTTGTCTCTTTACGTTGTCAATGGGAAAAGTGAAAGGAGTTGGGGGGAGGAGAAGTGTTCTGACTTCTTATTAGTTTTCTTTTAGTTCTGTTAAAGTTTTCTTTATACTTTTTAAAGTTTTAAGCCTGCTTTCTGTCCTCCTCATCCTTATCTCACAGCAGAAAATGAGTGAATAATTCTAGTGCACTGGTGTCTGGCCAGCACTAGACCCACTACAAAATTCTATGATTTGGACCTGTTCTTTTACAATATACAGGACAGAGCTGAAAGCTAAGTTGTATATAGTGTATGTAGTGTATAGTATATGAAGAAAGGTGTGACCTAAGTATAAGAAAATATCCAGGTCCTGTGCTTGGGTCACAACAAGACCTGCGCTTGGACACTACAGACTTACGACAGACTGGCTGGAAAACTACCTGTCATAAAATGACTTGGGCGGTGATGGTTGACAGCAGCTGAAGATGCAACAGCATATGCCCAGGTATCCAAGAAGGCCAATGGCAGCCTGGCCTATGTCAACAATTATGTGGCCAGCAGGACCAGTGGTTGTACTCCTGTACTTGTACCCCTGTACTTGAGGATGCACCTTGAATCTGGTGTTCGTTTCTGGATCTACCACTACAAGAAATACATGGAAGTGCTGTAGCGTCTCCAGAGAAGGGCAGTGGAGCTGGTGAAAGGTTTGGAGCACAAGTGTTATTAGGACTGGCTGAGGGAGCTTGGGGATGTTAAGCCTGGAGAGGAGGAGTTTCAGGGCAGACTTTATTGCTCTCTACATCTGGCTGAAAGGAGGTTGTAGACAGGTGGTAGTCTGTGTCTTCTCCCAGGTATCAAGTGACAGGACAAAAGGAAATGGCTTCAAGTTGCTCCAGGGGAATTTTAGAATATATATTATGAAAAATTTTTTCATATAACAGGTTATCAATCATTGGAACAAGTTGCTCAGGGAAGTGGTTGAGTCACCATTCCTAGAGGTAATAAAAAAAAGGGTAGATATGGTACATGGTTTTGTGCTGACTTGGCAGTATTAAGCAAATTGTTGGACTTGAGGTTCTTATATGTCTTATTCAAACTAAATGATTCTATGATTCTGTATAACCTCCCAAAGACACTCTTAATGCCTTTTTTATGTACGGTCCCTCTTCCTCTTCTAAAAGGCCTTTTAGATGAAAAGAAGTAAGTTGTGTTGCATTAAGCAGACAACGCTGCAGAGCTGCTTACCAAGTGCTTTTTTTCTGTATTAGCATGACCATGGAGATGGGCATTTGCTGCAGAGAAGCCTAACCTGGATACTAATTGTGTACAAGACAAAAATATAATTGCCCTTCATTTCAGACTGAGTTGTTCAGTCATCAACATTTCAGAAACATTTGCTGGCTTCACAGGCTGTAAGGCCCTGAAAAACTCACTTGATGAGACTTTAAAAAGCCCTTACAGTTCATGTACTCTGAGTTAGACCCATGAAAGAAACACTTACAAGATATTCTCAGAAAGTCAAAACAACAAGAAAAACTTTACCAGTAACTATAGAAAATCAAGGAAACTTTGGTAAAAGGTTTAGTGCAACATTCAATCAACGTAAAACGCTTCTCAAAGTGTTAACTTTGCCCATTCCACTTAGCAAGTGCAAAGCCTGATTGATTTTAAATTACTCAAAAATTCCAGGAAGAGGCAATAAAAAGAAGGAAGACAAAAAGACAGAAAAAATATAAAAATCCCCAAATACAGCTTCTTATAGTTCCAGTGGTCTGCCAATAGAAATTCTGAGAGGAGATAGGATCAAGATGTGCTAACCACATGTTCAGCCTTAAATACTCATTGGCCTTCTTGGCCCCTTCCTCCAGGTGGGAATTCTGGTCATTTGGCCACTTAGAATCTGGGTCAGGGGCACCACAGTTAGGTATGGACCCCTGGCACACCCACCAGTGTGCCAGGGACTGGCAGCCACTGCCAGGCTGGGATATAAGGCTCTAGGTGTGGGGTGTAGGGGGCAGATAACTGCCTCACGAGGGCAAGGCCTGACCTGCCCCTTCTCCCCCACACATGCATCTCAAAATGTTGTAAGTAAGAATATGCCTTAAGTAAGAAACTGTAGAAAGAAACTGTATTGGGTAAGATGGTGAAAGGTTTATGATGTAGGGGGGTAATTGTATAGAGTTAGCTATAATTTTAGATGTTATGATAGAAGGATACATGTGTACGTAGGATAGTAGCCCATTGGATAAAACTACCTGCATTGCAGCAGAAGTAAGTAAAGGTGATAGGTTAGAAAAGCAAAATAAATTTTGTGGCAACTGTCCATTGGATTAGAAAGTTATATATTGTCTTGTAATGAAGAGCTTGTCACTACTTTGAGCTATGGCCAACTGCTTGCTCTCGTAAATCTCACGGCCTTTGAGACTGATGTTTATTTGAGCAATAAATAATTTTTAGCCCGACTGTGGTCCCATCCCTTCAATTAAAGCAGTGATAATAATAGGCTCAGTACACTTATGGGACATTTAGATTTTCTAGTCTATATTTGTTCAGATTATTTTTTGGGGAGTGGAATGAGGACCGAAGAAAGGGAAGCTGGCATTTATATTGATGCTTGGATTGGAAAAGACTCCTATGAGTGAAATGTATTCAGCCTGTTACTTTAACTGCCAGCCAGTTATGCTATGCTTGCTTGTGAGACAATTGTTTTTTCAATACTTAGAAGGTACTGTTTTATCCTGTTGTAAACTATGTTTTGCATAAGTGAGGCAAAGAATTCAATAGATTAAGTCTATATGAAAGCCATGTCAGGATGAAGCACTCTACAATAACAAAGTGGAGCTGTGCTGCCACTAATTTGAAAAAAAAAGAATGAAACATGCTGGCTTTGAAAGGTTTTAGCAAATATCGCTACTCTGGTGGGATGAAAGGTAACAGAGGAAGATTTGGGTCGCTACTGTAATTTACTAGATAGCGTAAAATCAATATTGCTTGCCCAGAGAGAGGCAGCATCTTTTGACATAAGTCTAAGAGACAGAATAGTACCAGTTCACATTCTTCAGTTTTACAGATTTTCAAGACTTAATCCAAGTCTCAATTTCATTCCTCAGTGCCTCTCTAATCATGCTAAACATGAAAGACTTTTTGCATTTCCTCTCCACACTTTTACTCTATTTTCTTCCTGCAGATTACAGATAATGGGTTACAGTGCAGTTTGTTCTTTAGCATTTTGATTTTAATTTAATTTGTTAATTAAAATGCTGCTGTGCATGATTGAGAAACCTCATAAACTCTAAATTTAATTGCTTTTCTGTCACTAGAAAGTTGTTATGAATGAGTATTCTAAAATTTTGAAGTGTTCTTTTTTGAAAGCGTTATCAAAACTTAATGCTGTTTTTTGCATCCTGGCATACAATTAAAGTATTCAGGCTTAATGAATTTCTTAATGCATGCTGTCAGCCGTGGCAACAGCACAGAATGGAAACTGTGTTTTTATTTCAGACATGATGCATGAATATGTCTTTTTTGAGGGGGAGTAGGTGAGGCATACTCTTTTTGCAGCTAAAACAAGTAATTGAATTGCTTTCTTACATGCAAAGTAGAGAAGTCTTTTCCTTCAATTGGGCCAATGCCTTTGTCATGAAGGTTACATTCAGCAACCTTTGGTGGTGACTCTGCTGCATGGTCTTCACACTGATAATAAGACTTCAGGATTGTATTTGTTTCCAATTCTGTTACCAGGGTTTTATCTAGAGGTACAATTGTGTGCAGGAGAGACATAGTATTTGCATGTTAATGTGAATTTAATGGAAAATTCCTTACAAGCAGAAAAGGAAGCAGATGCCTTAGGTTTTAACTTCCATATTTCTCAGATTTTGTGCTCCCTGGGTGTGCAGCTCTGAGCTTCATATTGAGTGTCAGTAAGCTCTCTTCACAGGGTAGTTAGACAAAACAATCCTTTTCCAGTTTGAGACCAAGGACAACCGTTATGAGCTTCAGATCCAAAAGCATAAACAACGAAGAACTGAGGGGAAGAAACAAGAAGGATGGGACTTCATAACCCAAATCTGTGCTTGGACAATTAACCCCAATATGCAAACAGACCAAAACTTATGAAAGTGTGAAACCTTGTGATTTGTGGTCCATTTTGTGACCATTTTGGGTCCATCTTTGATGTAACCCTGGCTAGGTTCTTGTACTGCCCAAGGCCTTTTAATAAATACCTACTTTATTCTCTTAGCTCTGTCTAGTCTCTGTTTCAGGTTCAGTCTCAAGGCATCAATACCACTAAATGCAGGACAAGGAAATGGAAATTTTCATGTTACTCTTGGGGAGGATGATTATCCTCGGGGAAGATGATGAGCAATTTAAGAATTTATGGATTAGGATTAACTGGCAGACTAGCAAGGATGTCACTGTTGTGAGGCTGAGATACTGAACAGTTTCTTTGATTCAGTCTTCACTGCCAGGGCCAGCCCTTAGGAAACCCTGACCCAAAAGTCTAGGGAGAAGGTCTAGAGGAAGGCGGACTTTCCCTTGTTTGAAGTCAATTGGGTTAAAAACCATTTACTCAAACTTGTCATCCATAAGTCAATGGACTTTGATGGCATACACCCACCAGTGTTGAGCGAACTTGTGGACGTTGTTGCTAGGCCACTCTCAATCAGCTTTGAAATGCCATGACAGTCTGGAGAGGTACCTGAGGACCTGAAGACAGCAACTGTCACGCCAGTGTTCAAAAATGGCAGGAAGGAGGACCCAGGGAACTACATTTTAGTCAGTCTCACCTCAGTCCCTGCCTGTGTAAGACAAGAAGCTGATTAGTCAGAATGGATTCACCAAAGGGAAGTAATGCCTAACCAACATGATTGCTTACTACAATGGGACAAGTGGCTGGATAGATGAGGGAGAGCGCTGGTTGTTGTCTACCGGGATTTCAGCATGGCTATTGACAATGTCTCTCAAGATCTCCTCAAGGGAAGTGGGTGCTAGGTGAACATACAGTGCACCAGGTCTAGTAGGAAGCCTGTGGCTAGTAGTGCTCCTCAGGGAGCACTACTGGCTCCAGTATTTAATTTATTCATCAAAGGCTTGATTGAAGAGGTAGAGAGCCTCCTCAGCAAATGTGCTGATGACAAAACTTGGAGGACTGGCCAATACCCAGAGCGCTGGGCAGCCATTAAGAAGGACCTCAACATCATGGAGAGATGGGCATAGTGGAATTCTGAAATGTAGCGAAGGCCAGTGTGGTAGCCCGCATCTGGGAAATAATAACCCCATGCACCAATACAGGTTGCAGGCTGACCTACTGGAAAGCAGCTCTGCAGAGAAGGACCTGTGGGTTCTAGTTGACAAGAGCCAGCACTGTACCCTTGTGGCCAAGAAGGCAAATGGTATCCTGGGGTGCATTAGAAAGAGCATTGACAGCAGGTCAAAGGAGGTTCTCCTGCCCTTCTACTCAGCCCTTGTGAGACCATATCTGGAGTGTTGTGTCTAGTTCTGGGCTCTTCAGTAAAAGACAATAAGATCCTGTGGCATCAGAGGAAGTCCAGAGGAAGTCAATGAAGAATATGAGGGCACTGGATGGAACATCTCACTTATAAGGAAAGGCTGAAGGAGCTGGGCCTGTTTAGCCTGGAGAATAGATGACTGAGAGGGAACCTTATCAGTAGCTATAAGTATCTGAAATATTTGAACGAAGGGTGTCAAGAGAATGGAAACAGGTAGTTCTCAGCAGTGTTGAGAAGGGTGAGAGACAATGGACAGAAGCTGATGCACAGGAAGTTTTATCTGAACATGAAGAATTCTTTACTGTGAGGGTGACCAAGTACTGGAACAGGTTGCCCAGAAAGGTTGTGGAGTCTTCTTCCCTGAGGATATTCAAAAACCAGCTGGACACAATCCTGAGTATCATGTTCGAGGGGACCCTACCAGAGCAGGGAAATTGGACTAGATGACCACTGTGATTCCTTCCTACCTTACCTATTCTGTGATTCTTTAATCATGATTCTGACAGTGATTAAACAGTCTGTTCCAGCTGTGGGCTATAGGATATATTTTTTCAAAGCACAACTCTAAGCACATGTAAGACTAATGTACATGAACTTAGCCAAAGGACAACTTTCATTTTGGTGAATCCAATAACTGGATAATTGTTAATGACCTATTTTGAATGTGCACACTGCCTTCACAACAGAAAGTGGGCAACCATACTAGTTAGGTCCTTTCCAGCATCTGGCTAGTATTTGGCAGGCTCGCTACAGTGAATGTTGCTTTGGCACCTTGCTTTGACAAACTTGATGTTTCAGAGTTCATGTGCTGATGGAAGGAAATAGAACTGATTATTCTCTACCAGATACCTGTTGCAAATGAGCCAAATGAGTCAGCTCTCTAGTCAGAAACATCTAGACAACAAAATGCAGCTAGAAGATTTCTAACACCTGCCCCTCTGTTCTGGACCTAGGAGTAGGATTATGTGATGAAGCTGTTTCGTTTTTCTAGTTAATGCCAGCCTTTCATGGCTAACTGGCTGGCCTGTTGGTGCAATGTATTATTGTTCTGTCCCAAATGAAAGCATGCTGGATGGAATTAGGAATGTGGGGCTAACTGCCAAGGAAAACATTTCTGTGGCGTAAAAGCCTGCCACCACTCAGCACCTGTCTGGGCATGAATTGAACATTGTAGCACTTGATCCATGGCGGTGAGACTGAGAGATGTGTGAAATTTTTAGCTGTGTTATTCTCAGTACTTGGACACCCTCCTGTGGAAAAAACATATGAAGCACATTAGATTAACCCCTTTTGTGGAAAGCATGCAGCCAAAAGTGAGGCTTACTCACTTACTTTTCCACCTCTTGTTTGTGGAAAATGGGTGGAAGTAAAACACTTTCAAATCAATGCAAATTCCCATTAGGTTAGAGGGACTGGGGGATGATGGAAACTGAGGAAATAGGGAACAAATGTGGGGGAGAGAGGGAAAGAGAGATGGATTTCAGCCTAGAAGTGTACATTGTATTCAGTTCAGGATAATACTTCAATTAGCATTTACTTCTTACAAAGAAATTCTATTTGTAACTGCTCAGCTGTGGTAATTTGTGACAGAAGAATGATTTTGCACAGAGGGAGGACAAGGAGGCCTGGTCGTAAGGAGTTCAAGTGGCTGAAAGCAGGAATGCCAGAGACATAACAGACACCTTTCGAGTGAGTGAGGTTGTCCTCCATGAATTGTCTTGTAGATCATCCTGGAATCTGAACATTCAGGGTCCAAGCAAACAGCAACAGAATTGGGGTGGGGGATTGTGATGGTGGTCACAGAGGTCTCAGGTTGAGGGAAGAGATGAGGATCTGACTCTGTGTTTCAAAAGGCTTGATTTATTATTTTATGATATATATTACATTAAAACTATACTAAAAGAATAGAAGAAAAGGTTTTATCTCAGAAGGCTAGCTAAGCTAAGAATAGAAAGGAATGAATAACAAGGGCAGCTGTCTCAGACTCTCTGTCTGAGCCAGTTGTGCCCTGATTGGCCATTAATTACAAACAAGCACATGAGACTAATCACAGATGCACTTGTTGCATTCCACAGCAGCAGATAATCATTGTTTACATTTGTTCTTGAGGCCTCTCAGCTTCTCAGGAGGAAAAAATCTTAAGGGAAGGATTATCATAAAAAGATGTCTGTGACAGGGAATAAATCCAGGGCGGGGCTGACTTGTCCCATGCAACTGCGCTCTGGATTGGTGCTGGTACAAATGTGTATAGGAAATATACTTGTGACACATCTTTGGAGACTCCGTGTAGAACTGCGTAATGCAGTAGGACTCTGCTCAATCCAATGTTCATTAAAATAGTGTATTTCAGCACAAATGTGTGTGTAATTTTCTTCAAGGGGTACCATTAAATTTCCACAACAGTTCCCTATTTTGATTCTTTCTGGTAAGATCCTCAGCACTAGACATGAAACAAACAGTAAATAATATGCAGGAAAATTCTAGAGTTGCAGACAGTGTAGTTTCACTTGTCTGATCATAATTTAAGATTCCTAATGGACCTGAAATTATCTACATGTGTCAGACATTCCCCATGAAAGTCTGTATGAGAACTGCTTTAAAGAAAACAGTTAAGTAAAATAGAAAACAAATTATGTAAGTGCTAAGATAGTGCTGGGTAGATTGCTTGCATTGCACACAAACTCTCATCCTTGCTCTCACCCCAAACACGATCGGAATCTGAAATTTTAAAACTCAATTTGACTGATACATATACACATTCCTTTGTATTTTTTATTTTCACTTCTTGAATGACTCTAAAAGCAGAACACAAGAAATAGAGAACAAGATATTTTTCTATATCTAAAGCAGCCCAAGACACGATTGAAAAGAAATGTGCAAAAAGCCTCATAAATTTTGAGATGAAATTGCACATTCACAAAAGATCTCTGGTCAGTTGTATAACTTCAGAACTCAGTCTCCATATATTCGGGTCCTATCTGAGTCTGAATTTTAAAAACTAAACTTTTAATGAGTTTTCAGTGAACTTGTGAGCTCATCATTCTGGCCTAAGCTTGGCAGCCCAATAGAAATTTCTATCTGTCTCTATGAACTTTCACTTTGCCTTTGAAGAAGCACTTACTATTTAGTGGTGAATAGACTTAATATAATTAGCCTCTACAGGTAAAATGCAGACTCTATGAAACCATTTCCCTCTGCCTTATTTTTGTGTGGTTACATCATTTGGAAGAGACTTTCTTGTTATCCACCTACTCAGTTTTCTGGTAAGTGAAATGAAAAAAAATAAACAGATATCAGAGGAGTTAAAAAGGAGTTTTTGCATGTATTCTGTGTTTTCCTGAACATTATCATCATCCAAGATTAGGTCCATATTTACATGTATTTTCTTTCTCTTGTAAGAGATTAGTATATCTCAAAACTATAACTAATTTTTTTGCAGTTCATCTCAGCTACAGAAATACCAAAAACCCAAGGGAATAATTTCAATACAGTCAAGAAATTTGCCTTGTGATATTGTCTTGGTTTGAGACAATTTAAGGAGAATATTCTGGAATGAGGTTGTTTCCCTTTAAGGGTTCCAACAATCCATTTTTTCCAACAAGGAGTGAATACTAATGAATTAAAGTGAAAGAAAACGGTTTATTGATAAACAGAATACCAACAGGCAGGGGGTAACAAAGGTAAATAACTGCTAGATACCAAACTGCTAAATTCCACAGCCACACTGGAACAGAGACCTGAAATGCTGGAAATACCTCCTCCCAATACGAGGCCTGGCGGGATGGCCTTGGGTTGGTAGGATAAAGGGACAAGATGGTGTCAGATCCTTTGTGGGAATGCTGGAGCCTCATAGAGCAGTTCCAGCAGCAGATGAATGCCCGAAGGCTCATCCGGAGTCAACCTCCTCCATACAGGAAGGCACAGCTAGGTAGGCAGGGCCAGGTGGAGCAGCTGAGCTGGAGACACTTCTTGTCTCTTCTCGTCTGGGCACTACTGACAGCGACTGGGCCAGAGTGAGGCTGCTTTACTCCACTATTGCCAGTACAATACCCATGCCTTTGGACAGGCAGCCGTGGAATTTGCCCTTAAGGCAGCTCAAACACCATTAAAGCTTTCAGGGTCAAGGAAAAGGGGAAAAAGACCCCTTAAAAACTGAAAAGAGAAGCAATAAACAAAAATCTGAAAAGAACACCCCCCCCCCCCCCAAAAAAAAAAAAAAAAACAACCAAAAAAAACCAGAAGAAAAGACTTTGCCTGAACAAAGATTAAGCAGCCAGTGAAACAACTACTATTCCACTGGGCGCAGAAATTTGAAAAATGCCTGTGGATAGTAAGCCTCTGTTGCTGCAGGGTCTTAACGACACAGCAACAATTTCTGCATGCAGAGAGATATGGAATACAATAACATTAATGAATCATCCCAGGACAGATATCCAGAACCTTTGCATCAAAACTGCGCTATGGTAGGAACAAGCCACTGGTATTTAAGATGCACTTGTTTCTGTATCCTGTACTCTTATTGATCCTTTAAGTGAGGGCTTGATGAGACAACTAACAATGAATATGCTTCAATAATTGAGTCTGGATAAGTTTTCACATACTTACTCAAATCTGATTTTGAGTCTCAAAACTTGTGTTGGAAAGGGCATTATAAATTATCAAGATATACCAGGCTTTGTCCATCTGATTTTAGTGGAAATACTGTACCAGAAACCCAGTAACAGCCTTCTCTCGGCTGCAGGCAATTTCCCCTTTGGTGTGTTATGGCCACAGCCACAGCGTGCTGGTGACTCCTGGCGGGCAGGGTGGGTGCGATGATTCCCCCGCGGCTGCAGGGGGCGCTCCAGTGCGAATTCAGGGATCACATGACATGGCGGCTTGACCGAGATAGAAAGGGATGGAAAAAGGGCCTGCTTTACAAATCCCCCAGACGCAGGCAATTCCAGTGCCCCAACAGGACTGTTGGAAGGAGCAAGCTGGAAGGGCAGGACCTCCTGGAATGCAGAGGGTGAAAAGCTACAGTGTAGCACAAACGTGGAGCTATGGCAGAGGTACGGTGGGGGCCGGGCAGTAATAGACCAGTTCCTGAATGCAGTAAAAGGCTCTTTGGGGTGTTCTCGCCGGTGCTGACTCATTCTTCGGATCCTGGCTGTGTTGAGGGTTGGGGCAGCCATCCAGCGGGAAATGAAGGTGGTCCCAGGTCCTGGCAGGGCGTGCACTGGCTCTGGGCTTCCTGACAGCAGAGCAGCAAAAGAAGTCCAGTGGGCAAGCTCAGTCATAGTGCCAAAGCCAAACAAAAACAAAGAGAAGCAGGCAAAACCCACCGTAACAGCAGGATCCCTGGTTAGAGATACTGGCTGTTAAAAATGATCAAATTGATAGTCAAATTTATGAAAAAATTAACAACGATTAATTGGGTCAATTACAAAAAATAGAATTTCAAGCAACTACCACAATCAAGACAGTGTCAGTCCCGAGAACAGGCGCTGGTTGAAACCAGAGGTTCGACCGACAGAGTGACGGCTTTCCCTCAAAGGTTCACCCCAAGTGTTTCCAGCGTCCAGCTTATATACGGTTTATTCTGCCGGAGGCATAGATGACCACATCTTTCTATTCACTTCTTTGAATGCAAATCCATTTCTATACACATGTTGAGATAGACAAAGACGGGTCCCAGTTTGCAGACAGAAGTCTGGGCACACAGGAGAAGTTTGTTTTCACATGTAATAAATTGGTATCTGTTCCTGAGTACCCAGGACCCAGGCAATCAGGGTGAGTCTGAATCTCATGAAATGCTTGGGACACTGCAATAAATCATGGGCCAGGAAGGCCCCCGATGTTAGATGTTATCTCACAGGTGCAGGAGACATGGAAATCATGCTGATGGTCCAGGAAGGTTCCATTCAGATGTTAAACAGGTCTGATGCTATCTCGATGCTGCCAGGAATTAGTTACAATTTGAGTAGAGCTCTGTTCCTGGCTGGGGAGGTTGAAACATAATTTCTACAATATTTTATACCCACACATATCTAGTTATATAGCATGAATTAACTCCATCACATATCACACTGGCCATGTGTGTCCTATTGAGCCACCCACTGGAAGAGAGCACACTGTCTCTCGGCCTGCCCTCAACTCCCCGCAGAAACCTCAGCTCGGTTTCCATTCACTGCGACAGCCCCAGAGACAAGGAGGAAGGGGGTGGGGCAGGGACAGCAAACACCCCAGGCACAAAACAAACCAAACCAGATCAAAGACCCCAAAAATGGGATGGAACATAAACCATCCCCAAGACATTGCTTTGGAAATGCAACTGATGCTGTTGTAAGGAAGTGCAAGTAATCAGGATATGAGAAATTACTGCTCACTTTCAAAATTTTGAAGGTTTATTAAACCTTAACAAAAATTACAACTAAGGACTGAATAAGGAAAAGGTTTTCAGTGCTGGGAGCCCCCATGACTACTAGCCACCCAGATGCTCATCTTCAAGATGGGTGCCTCCCCTTTTATATCTCTGGCCCCTTCTAGAGTCTTGTCACTCGACTTCTTCCTTGCCATCCAGTGGTGGAGATCACTTTCTTACGTCTTCATTGGAGGTCTTGATTACTATAGTAACAAGCCAACCCTTCCCAAATGCCCTGATTACCAAGGCCATCCTGTGATACCAATGGAGGGGGAGGGCGGACATATTACAGCAACATAACTGTATGTCTACAAAACTTGTCTTGACGTACATATAATGTTCACCCCTTAATTGTGAGAGCCAACAATCTCATTATTCATCTATAACAAGTCCCCCTTTTTATTTTTATGTTATTTGGCTTGAACTCTTATTTTCGATTCTGATAATTTACTGTTCTCAGAAAAATTTTTTGAATGAGTCATAATAGCATCTGTTGATGTGGGTAGGACAGAGGAAACAGAAAAAAATCTTAGGATCTCCTTAGGCCCATTTATTGATGAATTGGTTGGACAGACAAGAAGGAATCATTGAGGTCCGGAATAGTATTTTTCCCCCATCTACTGTGCCTATGGGGTTGCTACCCATAGCAGGTGTAGCTTAGTAGACAGAGAGGCCAACTCAGTCTTGCCCTCTAGTCCTTGTTGTTAATTACACCTGTATTGGGTGTTGAAAGGAAAAGACAACTGAGGAATGATAGAGGTCTGGTATGGCCTTGTACCCCCACCTTACCATGCCCTCAGTATTACTGTCCGCAGCAGGGCTATGGAATCTTCTCGGTGGAGAACACAAAGGCCAACCCAGTCTTGCCCTCTATTTCTTTTCTTTCTAAGCAAACCACACCAGCACCTCTTAAGGTTCTCTGTGTAGCTCACCTCAACAGATGCTTACAATCTTTCTCTATTAAAGCATGACATCTACATCAATTACAGGTACAGTTCAAACTTCTCATTCAAAATATTACTTAAAACAGTCCTCAAGCTGGCTGGTGGGAGCTTGACTTTCTTTTTTTCTTCTTCAGACTTCTTGGTGCTTCTCTGGTTATCTCTCTGTCTCTGCTTGAGTGTCACACAGCCAGTTCAGTGGTTAGCATTATGTGGAAGGGACCTTCCCACTGAGGGTTTGGAAGCTGGTCTTTCCATAATTTGATTAGCACTTAATCTCTAGGGTTAACATTATAAATTAATGCTTTAAACCCTTCACCTTTTACACCCACTACCTGTATGGTATTTTGACCCTTGTCCTGTGCCCTTTCAATTCTATAAACACAAGTTGTTTGTTCTGAAGTCCTGTGCTCAAAAAAAATTTAAGTTCTTCTTCTTGGGAACTTACTTTATTAAGGGTTTCTGATGATATTTTGTCCCCAGGAGGAAGAGCCCTGGACATCTCTAATCTACTACCTCCCCTCTTTGCTTGTTCTTAAAACCCTCCAGGTCCTCTTCCCTCTGGGGGCAATTTCTCTTGAAATGTCCATTTTCTTTACAATAAAAACAAATGTGTCCTTCTCTAATGGCAGTTGACATTACTCTGGCCTTTTTCTTTGCTTTCTCTTCATCCCTTCTGATGTATACTTTCTGTGCTTCTCTTAAGATATACACCAGTTGCCTTTCTTGCCAGTTGTCTAATTTCTCTAGTTTTCTCCATATTTTGTCACCCATGCGTGGCTAGATATATGTTTTTAGGAAGATCTTTCCAGCTACTGTTTCAGGGTTGATACCTGAATATTGCCTCATATTTTTTCTCAATCTTTCTAGGCACTCTGTTGGGCTTTCCTCTCTCTTTTGTTGTTCATCAAATGCTTTGTGAGCATTTCGACCCTATGGGACCACTTCTTTAATACCCCATATAATTGATGTTCTATACTCCTCCATGTTTTGCCTTCCCCCGGTGCTGTTGTGGTCCCAGTCAGGGCATACTGTGGGCATTTTTAGATCCCCAGGAGCTCCTTGCATGTGTTCCCTTTCCCATATCTGCATCTCAGACACCCAGATCATATCTTTCCTCTGGTGTAAATAACATGGTCATTACTGATTGCATTTCTTTCCATATATAAATATGGGGGCCTAAAAATGGATCTAACTGTTCCGCTAATCCAACGGGATTCTCCAGTAATCCTTTTAATTCTCTCTTGAACATTCTCATATCAGAGAAATTGAGAGGTATGGTTATGAATCCAATTCCTCCCTGCACCCCACCCAGTGGTACTTCTCTCAGAGGATATAGTCCCACTGCTTGGCTCCCATCCCCTGATCTGTTTTCCTCTCATTGTGTCACTCTGTTCCTAGTGTTTTGGTTAGGCCCATCAGGAGGCAAGGGAGGTGCTATTTGGGCTACTGGAGGTGAAGGAGGTAAGTGTTCTATGGAGTCCCATTCTTTATTTTTTGATACTTTAGAAATGCTCACCTTTGAGGGTAAAGTTTCTCCTTCCCAGCAGGAAGCATAGTTACTCTCTTTTTGGTTGAATGGTTTCTTGGCTCTTATATAGATTAATGCTTGACATAGGCATCCTTCATGTGATTCATATCTCAGCCAGTATTCATGATCGCTCCTAATTTCCCTCCTGGTCCATTCTACCATGCAGTACTGAATCATTTTGAGCTTGTCCTTATCTCTGGTATTGGGGTCATATTTCCACCAGGCTAGTTTCCTTCCCAAACAACTGTCTGGGGATATGCCTATTGGTACCTCCTCAATTTCTACTTTTTCCCTTGGGGATTCCCTACTTGCCCATGATCCCATCCTGACTGGCTGATCACAGGCCTTCCCCCAACAGACCTCATCTTTCCAACCACAGGCCCTCCTGACAGAACTCACCTCTCCAGTCAAGATTGGCTAACTACAGGCTCTCTCAACAGAGCCTGCCCTCCAATTGGCTAACCACAGACTCTCCTGACAGAGCCCACCTAACCCGATTGGTTAGAAGGAGAAAAAGAAAATAGAAAAACAGAGAGAGAGGAAAAAACAGAGAGAGAGGAAAAGGGAAAATACCTTACTTTCTCCCTGGCAGGATGGAACAAATAAAAAAACTCTACCTGTAGTCCAGGAACTCTTTTGTGACTGGGTCAGCCCTTCTATTATTTTGCCGTTGGGGTCTCGCACCCCAGTGCTTTTTGGCATGCTAGGACAATTGCCGAAAGCTCCCCCCTGACGTGGGCTCCTGTGGCCCAGTGGCTTTTACGCCAGTAGATACTGTGGAAAAGTCTCCACAGTCCAGTTGCTTTGGTGCCCCTTGGTGCGCTAGGACAATTGCCAAAAGACCCCCCCACCATGTGGGCTCCTGTGGCCCCACTTTGCTGAGCCCGAGTTGCGATACACTCCTGGTGCTGCCACTGCTCCCGTTCTCCCACCAACTATCACCCACATGGCCTCCTGCCATGGCCTCTGAGACCCTGCCGCCCACATCAACGCAGTCAAACACCCCCAAACCCAGTACCTCTCAACCTGGCTCCATCAGGTGTTCTTGAGCATCCTCAAATCTGGTAGCTCTCACACAGACTCCAGGCACCCTCTCAGACTCTCACATGCATTGAAATACTCACTAGTTTCACGTGCTTCTTCTTCCCCCTCTTCTTTTTCGTTATTCAGTCCTCTGTTGTCTCCAATGCTGACCTGCAATCACCAATGGTTTCAGGAGAATTTGATGGAGCTGTCAAACTTACGGCAGGGTGCGCTTCCCCTCTGAAATCTCCTACAGCCACAGAGACAAGGATTTTTTCTGGGACAATTCCCCATTTGTGAGAAACGATTGCTGATTTTCAAAATTTCTAAGGTTTATTAAACCTTAACAAAAATTACAACAAAGGATTGAATAACGAAAAAGTTTTCAGTGCTGGGAGCCCCCATGACTACCAGCCATGTGCTTATCTTCAAGATGGATGCCCCCACCCCCTGCCTTTTATATCTCTAGCCCCCTCCTAGAGTCTTGTCACTCGACTCCTTCCTTGCCATCCAGTGGTGGAGATCACTTTCTTACATCTTAATTGGTGGTCAGGTGTTACTATAGTAACAAGCCAACCCTCCCCAAATGCCCTAACTACCAAGGCCGTCCTGTGATATGAATGGAGAGGGGGAAGGACATATTACAGCAACATAACTATATGTCTACAAAACTTGTCTTAACATACATATAATGTTCACCCCTTAATTGTGAGAACCAACCATCTCATTACTCATCTATAAAAAGGAGAATTTACATGGAGATATTCCAACAATTATCGAAAATTTATCATGTATTATATGTTTCAGTTCTTGCACCACCAGATCCTTTGCCTGAGTAGTAATAGCATATGGTGATAGATGAAGCTTGGTAGGCTGGAAGTTCACTTTCTCAGTGGATCATAGGTGATGGATAATGACTGTAGTAAAGTTGGTACAGTAAGTTACACTGTAAATATCAGTTTGAATACCTTATCTGAAGAAGAATCCTTGGTATTCATGCAGTTCCCTCAAACAGAACCTTGTTGGGCTGCTTGAAGAAACAAATTAGCTAAAGGAAGCATAACATAACATCTCAGTGCTGAAAAGTATTTTATGTGGTCATTGCACGGTGCTTAAAATCCTATCTGTGGTACTCAAAGACAAAAAAAGTATTTATTTGCATGTCAGCATAATATCAAACATAGAAAGAATCCCTCATTCTGTTATATGCATACAGAAATTGAGAGAGTGTATTATTTGCATGTTGAGGACTGGAGAAGAATAGAATTGGGTTTTTACAGTGTAAAAATATAGATGAGTTGATGCAACTTCATACAGTTTCAGGAAGCTTGCTTCTTAATAAGGTATTTAACTGATACAGTCTTCTTCCCTTTTGTCTTCTGAAAGTAAAATAATTTTGTTTTGGGAACTTTGTCTACCTCTTCTTCTAAAAGTGTGTTTTGGCACTAGACATACAATGTTATTTAGTATAAAAAAGGGTTTATGTTGTACTCTAAATCTGCCCTGGGAGAAAATGGATATATTTTCATATATATAAATTTATATATAGCCTATTCCTCTAATTTGTTACCTTTTTTCTGTCTCTAATTTGTAACCTACTTTTCTGTCAAAAGGAGTGTGAAGAGCAGATAGATTAAAAGAACCTTTGCTCACCTGTGGTAATTCTGTATAAGAGGGGAAAAGAGAATATAATTTTCTTGGAATAAGCTGGTTCCTGTCTGCTTGAATTTCCAGTCATTGGCATGTTTTCTGTCAGTGCACCATAATGCAGTGTTAATACAGGCAGTGTGTGCTATGCAATGCATATTCAGTAGTGCACAGCAGTAATATTTCATGTGCAAGTTCTAAACCTTTATTTGTAGTCAACAGAACTGTCAAACTATTGTTTGACTTCTTAACTATATCTTTTCAAATTAAAAAATACCAAATGCTGCAATTTTTAAATATAATTTATTATATGTTGGTGAAACAGAAATTGCATTGATGCAATGTCTTTATGATGTAGTATTTGTAGGACATGTATGTTGGCACACACAAGAAATATGCTTATAAAAATAACTAAATGACACTTGTTCTTGTGATTACCATTATTTGAAAATTTTTTCTAGTCACAAAGGAGTCCAAACCAACTAAAGTATTTCACATAGTAGAAAATGTGGTGCCACATATCACTAATTTAATTTAGAATCAGAAACAATCTAGGAGACTATCTTTTCACAGAATAATTGCAGAAAAAAATAATGGAACCAGTGTAAAGCACTCAAGAGTACCATAATACACAGTCTCAAGAGTGACTTGGTAGAAGTCTATAGTAAGCAAAATATTTATTATTATTTAAAGAGTATTTTTGGATGAAAGTTGTGTTTCAAAATTTGGTTTTGTCATTCAAGTCCAATATAGACTTCCAGCTGTTTTTTATTAATTACTCTGCTACTTAGCGTGTTGGCTCCCAAGGGAAAATGAACATATTTATTATATGCTGAGATTTATTATATTAACTGAGATGTGGTGCATTTCAAGGTATTTGGCAGTACCTAAGAAAGGCATTATGAAAATAGTTAAAATTAGGAGAGAGAATTGCAGATGTTTTATCAATCTTGAAATAAGCCTCTGCATTGAGATACAAATTCTAGAGTACCATGTTCCAGAAGCGTCCTTTAAAAGGTTCTTCAGAGACTCTTGGCATTATTCAGAGGAAATAATCTTCCACATGTGAGTAATGATTTGCATTAGAGTCTAGACTGTAATACTTTGAAATATTTTGAAACTATAAAGTGTTTAAAGGTCACTGTTTTAACAATAAGCTTTTATACTTCTGGATAATGATTTATTATTATGTGTAAACCTAAGGTTTTCCAAGTGATCACTCATGATTTTGCCAAGTTTGATTTTAGGTGCATTTAATCACATTATGTAGACTGGATATCTGATCTTTTTATGGAGGATAATTGCACCACTGGAATCCAGTGCCATCACAAAAAAACTACCTGTTAGCTGAGTGTAGCTCTCATTCCTGAGAGTGAATGATAATGCATAGTCAGTCTGAGATCAACAAGACTCTGTCTCTGCCAAGATGCTTTCTAGTCTTCAGTCCGTCCCAGCATGTGCTGGTGCCTGGGGTTGTTCCTTCCCAGCTACAAGATTTTGAAACAGAGTATGGCCGTAATCTTCTGCAATTGTGGCATAAAAGGAAAAAAAGATGTTGTTACTGTGAGTGGCCAATCTAATTTTGATTTCTGTCTCAGCACTTTTTGTCAGATGCGGGGAGGGGTTACACATATGCCACTTGCAGGAGTCAACTAGAAGATGGAGAAACCTTGTCTCTGGGGAAGATTTGCCTGGCAACCATTTTATATCTCACATGGAACAGGCCTCAGCAGGGGAACACCAAAGGCACCAGAGGCTTCTCCAATCAGATGGTGAAAGGTCTCCACCAATAGACTCCAGGGGTATGTTGGACTGGGCCAATGGTCTCCTGTCAGCAGGCAGAGTTTGGGAGCAGCCAGGGAGTATAAAAGTAACTGCATCACAAGCTTTTGGTCTTTTTTTTTGCCCTGGCTCAGCCTGCTTTTTGGTTCTTTTGCCCTCATTTTTGCCCTTGCTGGCCCTTGCTTCATTGTGTTGGGTTATTGCAGGATTTTGCAGACAAATGGGCTTCAGGCTAATAGTATTAGGAAAAGATCTTGTTAATTGAGAGAAGTATGAAACTTTCATGCATACCAGTTGTTTCAGGGCTCACAACGCTGAAATTGAAATGCTTCTCTGAGAAAGGGGTGTGTTAGAATTCCGTGATACACTTTCTGTGTTAGGTTTAGATTGCCGTAATTGTGACAGATAAAAAACCTAGGCTGTAAAGAAAACATTCAGTTCCCAAAACGCATTTCAAAATGCGAGTTGAAGAGCATACCAAAAACTACAATTTGTTAAGCTCTGAAAATAGTCTACTGAGACTGATCACAATGCAAAATGCCCATCTTTATAGCAGTATGTTAAAATGCTTAAATCATCATCTGGAGGGACCATTTAGTTCTTTTGGTACAGTTAATAAAGATGCTAATTTTAGGGATGAAGAACCAGTCATATGAAAACTGCCCAAGACTGTAGTTAGAATAACTAGACTTGAACATTACAATTTGGAACAGTCAATAGAAGAGGAAGTTTAAATTATGTGCAAGAATAGCCACAAATTCTGTAGAAAACATGATCCTAATTCTGCCCAGGGTTAGGGAAAAGTGGAGACAGAAACTGTCACTTAAGAGTATGGGAATAAATCTAGACAACACAATGAACTTCAGCTTTTGATCTCAGCATATGAAAAGAATTCACCTTATTATATTACTATTTTTAAGGTCACATCAGAGTGATTCTTTAACATATTTCACAGAAGGAGCTCAGGTTGGCTTTGGGGATTTATTCAGTGGTACCTGGGAGCTGCAGATGTTCTGCCTTCTGTATTGAGGCTTTTTTAGTTGATAAAAGTACAATGTTAGAAAGATTCTTCTTTGAAGCCAGCAGTCTTTAGAAAAACTTACACTTTGTCATAGCAGACTATGCTTAATGGTGTTACTTGTCAGGTTTGCAGTTGATGGATAACCCTACAGTATCAAATTCCTATAAAATAGACAAGTATTGACTCAAGTACTTAGCTGGTTAAAAGGATGTTGGCTACAACCAATTATGTGTTTTCATTTCAGTGAGGAATGTACCTTAACTTTTCCCAGAATACCCCTCAGACAGTTTCAATTTGTCATTACATGAAACTGTCTGCAGTGGAAAATTCTGACACCTCCCTCAGACCTTCTGTCCTAGTTTTGGCCAGGTCATCAATGTTAGCTGATACCATCTCATGTCATTGCCACTTGTGGGAAAAAGGGACTGTCTCTGGCTTCTGAGAAGAAGGGTGTGGCTTCTAGTAGTAAAAACATGACAGCATGGTGTACCATTTTTTCATTGTCTTGGTCCATGGTGAGCATTTTTGTATGTGAATCACTCCCACTTTTCTACACTTTTGGTATTAATTACCATAGATGAGTGACCTTCAGCCAGGAAATAATGTGCTCTAACTCATGATTCAGAAGGCTGAACAATTGCCTTATTAAGCTATACTATATTACACTAATTCTATACTATGTTAAAGAGATACTATATAAAGAGATACTCAAGAAAAACCCATGATTGTCTCCAACAGTCACGATACAGCTTTGACCTAAGTGGCCAATCAATCCAAACAACCATCAGCAGAATCCAATTAGCAAATCCCTTCTTTGGTAAACAATCTCCATAAGACATTCCACATGTGCCAAACAACAGGAGCAGCAAGTAGAGATAAGAATTGTTTTCATTCCCTTCTCTGAGCTTTCTCACTGCCTTGCCCAGGAAAAATCCTGGGAGAGAGAATTATGTCTCTCTCTGTTCAAAGAGTATGTGAATACCACAATTAATACTATCACTGTTACTGTTCATTGTCTTTTCTCATTGCTGTTTCCTGTAAACTGTTCTTATTTCACCCAATGATCTCTGCTTTTTCTCTTCCATTGGGGTTGAGGGGAAGGGATCCGCTTGTGGTCTTTTTAGTGGGAATATTAAGTTGGAGAATACCATTCCTAAACCGCAACAGCCTAAATTGGTGCTCCGTGTAGGGTGCAAAGAGTTGAAATAATAACAGATCTGCCCAGAGAGGGAAAAAAATTGATCTAAGCATTTGTGTGTTAGGTACAGAGCTGCTGGTCACAATGTTGCTTGGTCTGTTCATGTGGGCGTGGTACCTAACTCTGTATGTATATGTTCCTGTATGTATTATTTGTGATGAAATTTTTCAAAGTAGGAAGGAATTCAAGACCAAATCATTTTGCTTAGTAAGGGATGAAGAGGGAGCAGGGCCCTCACAACAGGAGGAAGAGTTAGGGCCAGAGATAATCAACTTATTCCTGTCCCTGGGTGAGCAGCCAGGTGAGTCCCTGGTGATCTGCCTGCTCTGATGCTGGGATATTGTGGCCCACAATATGAAACTAGGTGGTAGTGAAGCCAGGCAACTGGGATTCCTGTCCTGGGATGTGGGCATTGATGGGATATTGGGAAGAGGACAGAAAGTCTCAGCCTCTGAAGGCTACTGGGAGTACTAAATTAGGGAATATTGTTTGTAAATCACAACACTATCCTAACTGGTTTTTGTTGATTTCTTTTTCTTTTGGTTTTTTTTTCCCTATTACTTTTATGCTCCTGTTCGATATTTTAAAGATCTTTTAGCCCCCTGCTTTGTTTAAAATTCTTTAAGTTTCACAATATAGGAAGTAGCCTAGGCTGAGAAATGGAAGAGGGATATAATAGTTTCGCAAATGTTGTTACCTCAGTACATTGCTCTTCCTTTCCTCTTCTCTTTTTGTGTGGTTTTGTCTTGAAATATATTGTTCTATTATGTGGTCAGCTGAAAATGCTTTATAGGAATTTGGGCTGATTTGTGAAACTTTTAGAGGGGAAAATTTTACTTAAATGGTCAAGAAGTACATTTCAAATTACATAAGCAGATAAACATACCTTTAAGCCTATAAATGTTGCATCTATAAACTACATGGTAAATATTTTTAGAGGTCAAAGTTCTGAAGGAAAAAACCCAAACCGTATATTTTCCTTGGAAATTTTTTTCTTCTTTATTCTCTCTTTCCCTGGATTTTTAGTTCTTTTTTCATAATGAATCTACATACCTCTATTATTTCTGGAATTTTTAACATATTGTGGACTTTCAAAGGACAAACTAAGTTTACAGAACCAAATCCTGTAGGTATTTCAGTTTCAAACAGAAGTGAGGAGATACATGAATTTTTCTAAAAATGGGAAATGTATATTGATGACAGATGTCTAGTGAACTATCCTTGCTGATTTTTTTCTGCAGAACAATAATTCTGCAGACATCTTAGAATTAGAGAATAATTCAGCTGGTCTCTAGTCTACTTTGCTTCTCAAAAACTCCAAGGAGAGAAGCTGCACAGATTTACTGGACAACCTGCTTACTGTGCAATTTTTGTTGTGATATAAAATTCTTCCTTGTTTCATCTTAGAACTTCTCATTTCCATTTTTGATCAGTTCTTCTCATTGTCCCATCAAACACCTTGAGAAAGAGCCTGGACCTGTCTCTTCAATGACCTAATCTGTAGGTATTAAGGGACTGCCATCAAGTTCCCTGCAAGCTGTCTCTTCCCCGGGATGAAAAGTCTTTGGTCCCTCAGCCTCTCCTCACACAGCAAGTGCTCCAGCCCCACCCCTTCTAGTAGTCCTCCACTGAATTTGGCCCAGTTTAACAACATCCTTCTTTACAGAGGGGATCAAAAAGAGATGGAGTATTTTTGGTTTTAAGGAAAGGGAAACAATTTCTTTTCCTCAATCTACCGGCCACTTTACTGGCTACAGCCCAGCGTGCTATTGGTCTTCTGTGATGCCAGGGTATTCTGATAGTGATATCCCACTTAGTTCTAGAATGATGAATTAATGATTAATGAATAATTTTGTACAAGTGATGTATTAATGTTCTTAGATCAGTGTAAAAAAAAGAAAATTAATGCTGTTTTAAAAAATTCTATCACTTCTCCCCAGAAACCTAGCTTCCAAAAAAAGAAAAAACCAGAGATCATACCATTTTCCTGCTGTGGAAATCCTATGTAGGTGCATATGTGTTTAGAACAAGTAGAAAAAAACAGAACCATTTTTGTTATTGATGGGTCTTTGCTATGTTGGCCATTTCTTTATATCTCCCTTTTATGAAGATATCCATTTATCTTACTGATAATCAAGAAATATGGTAGAACTTCTTCAGTGCTTCCTTAAGCATCCATATTTGGATGACCAGGATTGTAGCTCTTTGATTCTATGAAAGTTTATGATAGTTTTTAGCATAGGTTATGAACCCACTCCTTTTTATTGTTGCATGTGTTTCTGTGCATATGTGAGAGTCTGTCCGAAATATCCCTCATCTGCCTCACAATCGTCATGGAGAGACCAGTGAAAAAACAAAAAACCCCTGTCTGCTGATCCTGTGGTGGGGAAAGTCATGTGCCTGAGGCCCGAAAGCATTGCTAAGATCCTGTTTTCACCAGTGTTGTTTGCTGTTTGCTACACTGAGCTCAAAGGGCACCGTGCCCTTTTTGCACAATAGTTCTGGAATCCTCCCCACCTCTCACCCTGGCTGGTCTCCTCCTAAGCTTTAGGGTGGTCCCTCCTCCAAGAGAAGACCCCTCTCGCCCATCCGTAACCACCGTGACAGACAAGTAGAGATGTAAGAAGCCTCTTCATCAAGAGACTGAGACATGAAATCCCTATGTGAGAAGGCACCCTCTCACCTTCTTCCAGAGACTGGGACTGAAACCCCCAACTTGGGAGAGGCGTACGGGGAGGGAGGAAAGCTGCCTAAAGCAAGATGGATGTTCCAGGTGCCGGCAGTCGACCATGAAAACAATGGCTTTTCACAACTTGGACTCTGTGTACTTCTTTCCAAACACCATTCTTCCTCCCTGAAGATACAATAAACTACCTTTGTCTCAGTTGCAAAATCCATTCCCCTTCCCCCATCAAAAAAGAGTATAATTGGGGTCCAGAGAAGCTGTGCCTCTGAGATCTCCCCAGATGTGGCCTGGTGAGTTCCATCGGATGGATACCAAAGGATTATGCGGTACTACATTTGGTAGCTATATACCCATTTCTCTTTTCCTCCTTATTTTCCCTTATTTTCTCCTTTTTTCCCCGGTTCCCTCCCCAGTGCATTTTTTGCTGTGGTTATTTCAATAAAGCCGTGTTTGTTTTGATTATTACTGCAAATCTCCTGTGCCATGTCGGTTTTTTGCACCCTGAAATTACCCCACGAACCATCACAAATCCCATTCGTAAGGACAGATTGTGACAGCATATGCACAGAAATGCTTACAGAATTATGTATTATGGTTACAAAGCAAGGGACTGGAGCTTCAGTGTTGAATATTCAATACCACCCACATCACACACAGTTTCAGGGGGGGAGGTTTCAACAGGGAAGGCAGAGAGGCTGGAAGTTGAAGGGTTGTGGCTGTATTTTAGCCCAGACTGGAGAGAGGAGAGGATGCAGGACCAAGGGTCCTGTGAATGTATGGCTGCTCAGTACTGAGATAAAGCTGCTACGGCCACTGAGGGTACACTAGTGGCTGGTTCAGAGGGAAGGGAAATGCCAGAGCAGGTTGGTATCACCTCAGGGCCATTTTGTAATCTAGTCCTGTTTTGGAGCTATTCTGTAATACCCACACCCTGCTGCCATAGAATGAGGGTTGGACCTGCTCCGGAGCCACACCCCTCTCCTTTCCCTGCCCCACATTGTGAGGATCTGCCACAGAACCACACTGGAACCCTGCTATCACTGTTGCTTCTATGCTACCATCCCCAGAGAGAGAAAGAGCAAGAGAGAGGGAGAAAGCCCCTGCACTCACACCACTCACCAGTGGTGTGCCACGGTGGGAGCAAGAGTCTGTACCCACATTTCCATTGTTGGACACAGCTTACTGTCAGTGTGATTCCTGCTTTGGATGAAATAGCTTCGCAGGTAGCTGTTTTGACCCTACTCCCTGTGGTTTGTCTGGTCAGGGAAAGGTGTTGAACCATGGGAACTTGTTTGTTATATTGTTTCTCTTTGTCCTCTTGACACACATGGTCAAGTGCAGGGGCCCCTATGCCGTCTTGTTGCCCTAGATGGAACCAGGTGATATCTTGCTTTTGTTGGTTAAACCACTTCTCTCTTTTTGCAGTTTTCTTTTTCTTGTTGTGTTTATTGCTATTTTCTTTAGTAAATGATGACTCTAACATATAATCTCGCTGAAGTTTTCTTTGGTTTTCCCCTCCACTCTTGAAAGGGGGCAGCTTGAGCAGTTTTAATTTCCCTGCTAAGTTTTTAAAATGACCCCATATGTATACAATGATTCAAGTGGGCAAATGTGTTTCAGCATATTATGTAAACATTTCCTAGAGCTGTAACATTATCATTTTATAATACATGCAACTTAATAAAGAATATATAATCCATATCACTACCCTTGTTACTAGCTGCAGAAAGAATAGATTTCATATTGCATCTGTTGTGTATTGAATATTGCTATAATCTTCTATTGCTTCTAGTTGGAGAATTGAAAGGAATACAAAAAAATGCCTAAATCCCATGTTGTCTCTCATTTGATATTTTAGCTGCAAAAGTACATTTTAGAAAACAGTAGATGATACATAGTAAGATTTTAATTGTGAAGATGTTATTACCAGTTATTTATTGTTATTATGCTGTGTTGTGTGAAGTTATGAAACTGTCCTTGTACATAGGCAACATTTCAGGACTCCATTGGCAGTATGTCACAAAGTAGTGCAGAATACTTCAGAGTATAAAGCTATCATGGTTTAGGAATAGTGCTCTCCTATTTAGTATTTACATTGTAACTCCAAACCACACTGCCACTTGCTTTACTCCCTACCTCCCCATCCTCCATTCTCCTGTGGCAGACTGGAAAGGAGAACTGGAGACACAAAAAGTAAAGATAGCAGGTTGAGATAAGAACAATTTACTGGACACAACAATGAGATAACAAAACAAACAGTACCATCAACAATACTAATGACAGAGGATAGAAGAAAAGAAACATTATGGCTTACCAGGGAAAGACCCATAAGAGACAATATCTGACCACTCCCAGCACCACTCTCACTCTACCTGAAGAGACCTCTTGCCCTGGCAATGACTATGTAGGAACTGGCTGTGACTTGAAGTCAGCCTGATTTTACCCCTTTTGGACTGGGCATTAGTTTCAAGCTCTGGGAATCATTTGTTTAACTTAGGGTGAGCCTGAGAGTTCCTCCATAAGCTTTTAGTGTTATTATGTTAAGTTGTTGTAGTAACTTTGATTTGTTAATTTGATATTTTGTTAATTTTGGAATTTTTTGGGTGGTGTACTAATGAGTGTGGTGGGTTTTAGTGTGGGTTGATTATTAGTGTGCTTGCTTTTTGTTGTAAGGTAGGATAGGTAGAAAGGTAAAGTAGGCTTAACATTTTAAAAGGGTATAAAGAAAAATTTATTAACAGTGACTAAAAGAAAGAGTAATAAAAATCAGAACAAAACTTTCAGAACACTTCTCTTTTCCTCACGACTTCTTTTTCTTATTGATAGTATAAAGAAACAAAATTTCAGTCAGTTTACTACTTCTAAAATAGTCTTTTTCCAGTTCACTTAGGGAAAGAAGTCTCTCTTGTTAATGTTATGGAGACCTCTATGTCCCAGTCTCTCAGAGTACTGCTGAGTCCCTCTGAGTGCCACTGAGTGAACCCCAGCCAGCCCCGACACGGTGGACAGTGGCGGGGGGGGGGGGGGGGGGGCACTCTCCTGTGCCCCCGGGGGTACGGAAGGCAGCTAGGCTGATCTCTTGCAGCAGAGGAGACGCTGGAACAACGGCGGAAGATGAAGGGGCCGACTCGTAGCAGAGGTTAATCCAAGGTTTATTTCAGGAGCTCTGGGGAGCCCCTACAACCTCAGGGGGCCTCCTGCTGAGAGCCCTAGGACAGGTGCCAAGGTTACATTTAAAGGGAGGTGGAAACCTAAAGTAGATAACATTTTACTGACAAATAAGTGAACTTAAGGGATGGATACTGGGGGAATGGACATTTAAGACAGTGTATGGGATAACACTTTGGAGGGTTGACCCCTAGCCTCTGGCTAATCACTTATCGTCCTGGACCGAAAGTTCTAGATGGAGTGGATGGGATGCCAAGTGACTGACAGAGAGCCAGGGTGGGGATTTGGGGATGATCTCAGCAAAGGAAAGGGATTACACAGGTAGAGGTGGGGGATACAATCTGGGGTAAACCATTTGGGGAAAAAAAGGGGATACAAGGACAAAACCATTATAAAACATAAAAACACACTACAACACTTCTCCACAAGGACAGAAAGTTTCTCATGGTTCTCTCATGAATAGGAGCCACCCAGGGAAATTTGTAATTGTGAAGCTCTTTTTATTTTTCACAATCTTTTTTTAAAGTTGTGTTTATGGGCTATGTTAACTTATGGGGTATTGGTTTAGAGATGAGCTGTTTAAAGATAAAAGTTCTCATTATTTATTTGTAAAATCATCTTCATCTCTGGGAACAGAGATCTTCTCTTCTTGGAGGTATAGGATTTTTATTACTCTTTTTTTCTTCTCTGTTCAAACTTCTCATAGGATTATAGTTACTTCAACATCTGATTACTTTAGCATGGAGGTTTTTGTTTGATATCTACAATTAGGTACTTTCATCTCTCCATACTTTCATGTGTTATAGGGAAAAAGAGTCTTTCTCTACAGTTTTATAAGAGGATTTCGCTTTAAGATTAAGGCATATCCTCATCTTTCTTATCTGGGACTTGACTTTTTCTTCAATGACGTTGATGTTTTTATGTTCTTTTATATGCTTGCATCTTGTTCTTTTTTTTTACTTGAGGGAGGACTGAAGCATTGAAAGAGTTAACGTTTCACTCAGAGCCTTCATATGGTCAACTTGACCCCAGTCGGGTTGGGTGTTACAGATGGTGGAACTGTGGCTGGGAGGGTGGTTAGGATCTAATTGGCCAGGCTAGAACTTACTAGCAGCAGACCTGAGAGGGGGGTGGGGGTGGTGTTGGTGGTGTAGTGTGTGGCTTGTCCTTCCCCCTGCCTGGTGGTTGTGGTGGTAGAATCTTGGCTGAGTCGGCTCGGGGCTGCTCTTGGGGGCTGGTGGACTCAGCACAGCTCTGGGTTAGCAGTAAGATGTTAGAAATTATAGCTCTGGCCTGGCCTGGCCTTCCCTCCCCTGCCTGGCAGCCGATGGGGGGATGGGGGACCGGCAGGGGTCCCGGGGGAAGGGGCCTGGCTTTGTGGCAGGGGCTGCCTGGTCTGGCCTGGCCAACACAGGGGGCTGGGGCCTGTTATCTCTTTGTTGGCAGGAAGAGAAAGAGGAAGATCTTGGGTGTCTTTTGTCTTAACGTGTTTTTTCACAGAGGCATGTACAACTTTCTAGTGGCTAAAAGCTTTGCATCACTTCCATAAATGTCTCTTATGCAAAACCAGGACAGTTGTCCAAGTTCTACTCCCCTATTGGTAACTTGTTTCCTCTGTATGGTTATAGTTTCAGAATGTTCCACCCCCAAGTCTGTACATATTGTTGCTTCCCCTTTGTTTTGGATCTTTGGACCTTGCCCCATACTAAGTATGGCTTATCCCTGTTTGTTGTTTTTTCCCTCTATTAAAGTTCTTTTTCAGGCAACTCCATAGTTTCTGCTCCTTTTCATTTTCACCACCCTCACCCTGAAGTCAAGGGACCAAAGTGGTTTGTTGAAGCCACCCTCACTGCTGCAGTCCTATAGAATTACCTTCAGATCCTAACCACACCCCTTTATGCCTACTGCAAAAATTAACCCCATCCTTGTCAGAACCACGACCAAAGCAATGCTCCTCCTTATGTAAGTAATTCCCCACAGGCTTGTGAATAATCCAAGGGATTTGAGTAAGTTTTATTAGGCAATTTACATTCTGAAGTTGTGTGCCTGGACATTTACTTGTATTGGATCTGTTGAATTCAAACCTTTCTTTTGTAAAAACACAACTGAAGAAGATCTTGAATATGCACAAATGTCATGAAGTACTAAAAGTAACTGAAAACAGGGGTGAATCTAGATAAGTATTTAGAAAGAGCAAAAAAAAAGGCCAAGCATTCACAATTCCATCTGTAAAGCTGCTGTATTCTTTTTTAAGGACTGTTGGTGTATTATCTTGTCTGACCTTCTGTTGTTCAGGACTTCCTTTAAGAAATAAATCAAAAGAAAAGGATCACATTCTGAAGTGTTGGGGGAAAACACAGTACAGAAAAATATGGAAAGCTTTCTTACACCTCAGATAGTGAAGGAAATGTTGATTTACTTGGTTTACATCTAGCTCTTAAATTTAATACCTATCTATGCAAAACTAAACACTTAAGCATCTGTAGCTTCTTAAATCCTTTTAAACAGTTGTAATTCTTGGCATAATTTAGTTCTTGCCCGCACTTCTTGTTTTAATCCACTAAGAGGAAATATATTTCCTTCAGTCCAAGGGTTCAGTAAGGAAATGAGTGTCTATCTGTAGCATAAAACACAAGGACCTTCATTTCTTTATACCATCAATTAATAAGTCAATGATTATAGATGCAGGACATCCTTGACATGGGAGTAATGAGCTTTGACTCCATGATTCAGAAGGCTGAATAAATGCTTTATTAAGCTATACTATATTACATACTACACTATCACTATACTAAGCTATACTATACTAAAGAAAGATCTGTGACCCTTTCCAGACAGTCACGACACAGTTTTGATGTAATTGGTCAATCAGTCCAAACAACCATCACCAGAGTCCAATTAACAAATCCCTTCTTTGGTAAATAATCTCCATAAGACGTTCCACATGTGCCAGACAACAGGAGCAACAAGTAGAGATCAGAATTGTTTTCTCCTTTGTCTGAGCTTTCTCACTGCCTTTCCGAGGAAAAATCCTGGGAGAGAAAATTATGTCTCTCTCTGTTCAAAGAGTATGTGAATACCACAAATTATAAAGTAAATGGGCAATACTCTTAGTCCAAAGTCAATGACGTGAGTAAATTTATTGATGTTGATTAATTTTGATTTGCATATTTAGTATTTTTCTTCTCTCAGGCTTTTGGCATGTGATCCTTAAAACACTACTTCTATCGCTCTTATGTTTTTTGTTCAATATATATTGAGAGTCAGTATCGCCAACATACATTTTGTAAGCAACTGTAAGTTTGGATCAAATATTATTTTAGTTTGTTTCAAGTGTGAAAAAATGCAGAAAGACACCTGGAGGACTTTTTAAAGCACTTTGTCATTTATTGTTCGTTCAAAACCCAATGCTGTGGAAAAACCCTTTACAAAGGTTACACACAGATCTTAACCACAGATCTTGTGTATGGTGCATTTTCTTTCAGGGACATAAGAAAATCAGCACTGAAGACACAGAACAAACATGTACCTTCATATAAACCTGACGCTGAACCTTTTTAATAGTTAAAAAAGTTAATTTGTATTTTATTTTTTATTGTATTTATTTTTCTTTTCTTATAGCTCTTCCTTCCTGGTTTGAACTAGGTCTGAAAATGGAAATACAAAAAAATCAGCAGAAACAATATTCTTAATCTTTTTTGACTTTGGGAAATGAAAAAGATTTTGAAAGCCTAGGAGAAAATCAGCTCTTTGGAAACATTACCAGCCATGCTTCCAGATAAATACCCTCAGACTCATCAGGTTCCATTTAATACAAGCTCCATCTAACACTCTTTTTATGGCAGAGTGAGTAAATTGCAGGGAAAATCTGTCCTTGCTGCTGGGTAATTTTTGCATTCATCAACTCTTTTTTCTTTTGTTTGTTTTCTTTTTGCTTTTCCTTGTTCTTTTCCCTTTCCCTCCTTCTCTCCTTTCCCTCTCATTTTTCTTTCCCTTTCTTATTTTTCCCCTTTTGCACTCCCTTTCCGCCTTTTCTCCTCCTTTCCACCTCTTCCCTGCCCATTGTTTTTCATTCTGCCTTAATTTAAGGTGTAGGACTGCAAATTATTATGGATAATATTCTCAAGACAGCCATGTTTGCAACTGGTGGGACTTCAAATAAATGACTACCACCTTTATTGCTGCAGAATGAAACCAAAAAGTAACATTTCCCTTCTTTTTAATGAGGCTTTTTATATCATGAGAATGCCATATTGGGCTCTGAATTCACATTCAGTTATCTGAAAACACTTATCCAGTTCAACAAGAGCAACAACAACAACAGATTAATGCTAGAGCAGTTTCCACTGAAATTTGGAGACCAGTGGATACATTTAAAATTTGGATTTTTAAGGAAGGCACAAAAGAATATTTTTAAGCCTAATTGATTACAAAAAGCCATTGACATTATAGGTGTTATACATAAAAAATCACTTAGTGGGGAATATCCAATGCAAACACCTTTCTTCCCTTATAAAAATTACAGAGATTATTTTTAAGTTTATATCTGTGTATTGGTTTTGCATGACCTGGTTTTTGGAAGGGGAATGCCGCAGAAGTGGCTTCTTTGAGAAGTGCTAGAAGCTTCCACCATGTCCATCAGAGCCAATCCATGATGATTCAGAAGACTGACATGGCCAGGGCTGGTCCTCTTAGAAATGGTGGAAACACTTCTGTTATAACATATTTAAGAAGAAATAAAAGCAAAGGTTGTTGTTTTATTTTATTTAATTCCAGCCAGAGATGAGCAGGGTGAGAATATGTGAACTAAACAACTCTGCAGACACCAAGGTTAGTGAAGAAGGCAGGGGAGTAGGTGCTCCAGGTGCCAGAGCTGATTCCCCTGCTGCCTGCAGTGCAGACCATGGAGAAGTGCCACTGCAGTCCATGGAAGTCCATAGGGAAGCAGAGATCCACCCACAGTTCATAGAGAGGAGCCCATGCCCGAGCAAGTGGATGCCTGGGAGGAGGCTGTGTCCCTGTGGGAGACCCATGGAATGAGGTCCCTGCTCCTAGGCTGGAACAGCCTGTCCTTGAAGCAACAGACCCTGTGAAAGGACACTGCAGCAGTTATGGGAGGACCGTTCCCTGTGGGATTGAACTCACATTGCAGCAGTTCACAGGGAGCTGCTCCTTCTGTGGTGGACTCAAATCACAGAAGTTAATGGAGAACTCTCTCCTCTGGGAGGGACCCCGCAGTGCAGCAGGGGAAGGACTCCTCTCCCTGAGCAGCAGGAGAAGTCACAGGTCATGAACACAGGAGATAAACCCCATTCCCTGTCTCCTTGTGCCACTGGGGTAGGAAGCTGAGAAGGAGGGAGGGGTGTAGGGACAAGGTGGTGTTTTTAAGGGCTTATTTTACTTCTTATTAACCTGCTCTGATTTTGCTGGCAATAAATTCACCTATGTTGAGCCCACTCTGTCCTTGATGGTCACTAATTAGTGAGTGATCTCTTCTGGTCCTTAACTCATGAACCCTTTGTTAAATTTTCTCTCTTCTGTCCAGCAGCAGCAGAGGAGTGAGTGAGCAGCTTTTGTGAATGCCTGGCACTGAGTCTCAGTGACAACCCATTACTCTGTGATATAATTTTAATTTGAGCTAGTGTTCTGGAGGTTTTACAGAATATATGCACAGAGTTTCCTAAAATCTCAGAACTGTTGAGTCTGCAGTCCCAAACCAGAACAGATCTATATGCATATAAATTAGATCCTCAGCTTGTTACTTTGTGTAGGAGTTAAATATTAAATAGAGACGTTAGAAAATGAGTAGTGTTGTTTTTACTATATTCTGATTGCTCTATCTGAATAGAAAGGAAAGGAAACTCCATTGTAATATTAGTTCCAATGCTTCTTATATTTTGTTTATTTCTCATTCTATGGATTAATTGACTGTTCATGTTTTACATACAATTATGTATGATTTTTTAACAGAATGGAAAGTAAGCAATCATCCTCAGATATGAGACTGACATTTTATAAGGTGCTTTAAGCCATCTCAGGGCTGCTCTTTGAAAAACTTGGATATTGCTTTCCATTGACAAGTTACATTTCGCATTTTTTACTAAAAAATCTATTCATTACTTGAATCTACAGAAGATTACCTGGTAATTCTAAAAAGAACTTCTGTCAGTCCTGCGAGCAGCTTTTATAGTAATTTTTTATATCATCATGGACTTTGGCAGCACAGTTGGGATTTTAATTGTTCATGGGAAACTTTTCAGTTAAAACATACCAGGCATTTTGCAAAGCAATTTCCAATACTGAGTATTTGGACAAAACAACCTGGTTTCAAAAATTTACCCTTTAGGTGAAATGTCTTGATCTTCCTACTTTTTCAATATACTGAACAGTGACCTTATTTTCAGAAAGATATTTAATGTAGAATGCATCTCTTAACAAACAGTGTTAAAATAATGACACCCCTTCTCTGCTGTGAGTTTTCCTTAAAAAACAGGTGGAGTGCTTCCTTTTTTGCTTTTCTTCATCATACAGTTTGCTGGTATATATTTGATGTGGTGATCATGTGAAATGCATTTACTAAATGTATTGCTTTCTCATGTTAGTGCAGATGTGTCTGCCTGCTCTAGGGCCATTGCCCAGTTTGTGTTTTCCACTGTTAAGGTATGTTGAAATAAATCTAGCCCTCCTTTCTAAGCCTAACCCATGTTCCCATATGTTTTAGCACTTTATTCTGGATTTTGAAATTTTAATTTTTTAAGGAGGTCTCCTGTATTCTTATAAAAGCAATTCTAACAACCTCAGCTTTTTAACTTCTGCATTATTTAAAAAAATATCTTTTTAATAGATAGAGGTTTTCTAACAAAGTTTATTGAAAAGTTGTAGAGAAGTGGTTGTCACCTATTTATTATTTACATTATTTATTTGTTTATTTATTTATATTATTATCATGTTAATAGAATCATCATCATGTTAATACAATAATCATCATATTAATACAATAATAATAATATGAATACAATAATACTGTTCTGCTTTGATGAAGAAAGCTTGATAAAATTAGATACTTACATGAAAGATGGAGCCCACTTTATACCCTCAATTTATTTTTTGTTTTAATGTAGTATAGTGTGTAGTTTAGTTTTGCAGTTTAGTCTTTTCTGATTTTGTGGAGCTGGCACTGGACTAAATGAGTAGAAGCTGGCTAAGAAAGTTTTTCTGTGCCATTCTTCCATTAGAAAGTTTCTCAAACACTGTTGTTTCTGTTTGAAATCACAAATAGGATTATTTTTTCTTTCATTTACAAACTTATAAGAAAGGTAGTTTTACTGCTTATGAGAGTATGTGTAATTCCATTCTAACTGACCCCTGGTTTTACGAGACATATTCCATCTAAATGGCCTTTGTTTACAGATCTTGTTTCTCCTTTCAAATTTCTTGTATGAGTGTTGTTTACTGCATAAGCCCATTTTAAAATCACATATTCTTTAACATATTTGTGTACTTGTTATATGAATCACTATACAGAATGTGGTTTCTTTGATTTCATTGAAGGTCTTTGTGATGATTTATATGGTGGATCCTATTGTGGTCTACTGTATAAAAGTAAATGTCACTGTCTAAACAGAAATAAGAGGTAAAGTAATGTATTTGCAAGTTTTAAAATTAACCAGATGGGTGATGCATGCACACACATTTCAAGTGTTACTGCAGTGGGGATCACAAATTTGGTCTCCCCTGCCTCCTTTTCATATTGTTGCAAGCATGTTGTTGTGTCAAAGCTGTGTCCAGGTCATAGTAAATTTTCATGCTGAATTTAACCACTATTTAATTACAGGTTTGAGAATTATTCTTGGGGTCTGCAATTAAAAAAAAAAATCTGATTATGAATCAATGCTTGAGAATGAATGCAGTACAATTGAAAATTAATGTCTGGTGGACTTATAGCAATGAGACATGACTTGATGCTCTGCTGATGGATGTAAGAAAATTCTCTACAGAAAGAAAGCAACCACAGTGTAAACACTCTTGTAGTAGTCAGTAATAAACTGAGATGTTAATAAAAGATTAAATCAAGGAATTAATAAAAAACAATAGCTTACATAAATTATTGTAAGGGAAAAGTAAAGGCAAATTGCTCCAAAAATTGCAAAAATTCAAAATCTAATTTCAATACATTCTAAGTAATATTTATAAATTAGCTTTCAGCAAAGCCATATTAAATAGAAAACTGTAAAAGACATATCTTGCCCAATTTAAGCATACAAGGGTGAATTTATATTTTTCCTCTAGGAAAAATTGAATGAAGAATCAAGTTTTCTAGTTGGACCTGATTTCTGCTCCTGCAAGGACGTATGTACTTAAGGAGTGATACAAGAGGAATTAAATTATTTCTTTTAATATTTACATTGAAGAATGTACTTGGAATTGGGTGAATAACTGTTGACATTGGTGTTATACATGTAAGTAACAACATGCTGTGACTTGATCACCACATTTTCCTAACAATAACCAAGCTTTTTAAGAGTGAGAAAATGTTAAGAACTGGTATTTTGGAGTTCTACATATGGGGGCATGAGAGCCTAAGGAAAACCAAGAGTCTTCCCTTGGGAGACATGAACTGTTCAGTTTAAAGTGCAAAGCAGCAATAGAAATTTTGTGCTAACCTTTTGTGCCTTAACCTCTTGGAGTTAAGCTGTCTCAGAACAGAAAACAAGTCATCAGGAGCTGAATTATTTAGAAGTAGGCCTCTTACGAAGCCGTAAGGGGTCTTACTAGTGGAGCACTGGCCTGAGACCTCTATCCCAGGAAGGGACAGAGTCCCGGAGTCCAGCTTGCTCGGACCCAAGCCACGGGGGAGCCTTCCAGCCAGCAGGGTGATAACAGCTCTTATAGTGATTATCAGCTCTTTGGGATTTCAGCTGCTGCTAGGCTTGGCTTGCCTGGGCATAGGCTTCAGGCAGATGCAGAGAGAGGAGAAGGGAAGACACCGGCTGTTCCATGGAGATGGTTTATTCAGGCGAAAGGACCCCGTTCTTCTTCTTCTAAGTTAGTAGGGTACAGTAAGCTACTTTTATACCCTTGGCCAGGCTCCAAACTTGACCAATGGGCAAAGATTAGAAGGTTTACAAGTGACCAGTGGTGGGGCTAACAAGACTTTTCTCCTTATAAGGGTACAAAGATACATTGTGAGTTTGGGGTCGGAACACCTCTCTGCTGCTGTGTCAGCATTCTTATTGTTAAAGCCTCCACAGTGCTTTGGGAAGGCTTGTGGCATTTACTACAGGCGTCCATATTATTGAACAGAATGTGTCAAACTGTCTGTCATTTCAGAAGAGGAGGTTATTTTGCACAATGGATATTAATTTAAAAAAAATTGTATCTCAGTGAAAAAACCCCATACATGGCTCGTCATATTTTCAGTGTGTTATAGGCTGTTTTCATCTAGACCAGGTCTTGCTTGTCTATGTCTGGATAAATCATCATATCACTTACTTGACCATTTCTTTCAGAACTCTGGCGTTAATTTATTGGAAAATATGTAGCATACCATATGCAAATCTAACTCAGAAGTGTCTACTAACTCAGAAAAGTCTTTTCTAGTTGTATGTAGTCTGTGTAGCTGCCAGCTAGAAAAAGAATTTCCTATACTCAGAGGATTGGTTTGTATTTCACATGGTGCTCTCTATGAACATTACATTTAAGTATGCTGGCCATGAGTTATAGGTCTTCCCATAATCACTGAATTGTTCTCATGGTGCTTATTATGTTTTATACATCTATTTTTTGTATTAGATACTTGGGTAGTTCAGGTAAGAAGATAGTCTTTTCATTATGTTGGACTGTTAATCAGACTTAAGGTGAAAGCAGATACAAAACTACTGCTAAATAAATTGAATTATTTTTATTTTCATTATAGAATTTTAAATGCTAAAGTACAAGGAAATGGTTCAGCATTTGATAGAGATATTGTCTTCCTATAAAATTGAAACCAATTTATTTCAGTAATGCTTCTTAGGAAGGATTAATGTAATTTGAATTCACTTTCTATCACATTTAACCTCTGCATTTATATCAGCTTCATTAGACTCCTTGAGGCAGAAGGCCAGCTTGGCTGAACTTGGAAATAAGATGGAAAAAACGGGTATGCCCAGTGGAAGCAGGGTCAAGTGGCATGGGAAGAATACAGAGATACTACTTGCCACTGTAGGGAGAAAATTTGTGGGGCCAAGGCTCATCTGGGGCTGGGGCTGGCTGGAACTGCAGAGGACAACAAAAAGAGTTTTTTCAAGTATGTTAATGGCAACAGACAGTGTAAAAATGACATCGGCCCCTTACAAGATGAGGATGGTCACCTCACAAACAGGCATATGGACAAGACATGGGTGTTTAGCGCATTCTTTGGCTCTCTCTTCAACATGGATGATGGACCAAGGGAGTTTCAGTGCCCTGAGATGGTAGACCATGACTGTGTGAATGATTAATCACCAGTTGCCCCTGAAATTGTGTGGAATCTACTTCTTCAGATGGATTCCTTCAAATCTGTGGTGCCTGATGGGATTCGTCCAAGAACAATCCTCAAAGAGCTAGCTGATGTCATTGCAAAATCTCTCTTGAATTTTGAGCGATATTGGGAATCCGGACAGATCCCAGCTGACTGGAAGTTGGTGAACCTTGTCCCAATTTTCAAGAAAGGCAAGAAGAAGGACCCCAGAAACTACAGGCCTGTTAGTCTCACTCCAGTACCTGGTTATGTGCCTGACTTATGGAGAAGATTACTCTTGGAGGTATTGGAAAACACCTGAAAGACAATGCAGTCATCACTCACAGTCAGCACAGCTTCTTGAGAGGAAAGTTCTGCTTGCCAAGCCTGGTTTCCTTTTATGACAAGGTAACCCACCTAACTGATCAATGCATGCCAGGTGATGTAATTATTTTGTATTTCAGAAAATCTTTCTATATTGTCTCTCACAGTATCCTCCAGGAAAAAAATGTCCAGTGTACAGCTGGTTAAACACATCATGGGATGGGTAAGCAACTGGCTCACAGGCTGGTGACATCTGGTCCAGACTGGTGACCTGTTAATAGTGGAGTTCTTTAGGGCTCCATCCTTGGCCCTGTGCTCTTCAGAAGCTTCATTAATGACCTGGTTGCAGTACTGGAAGGTATATTAAGCAAGTTTACAGACAATACTAAATTGGGAGGAAATGTTGACTCCCTTGAAGGCAGGGAGACCCTGCCGAGAGACCTCAACATATTAGAGGACTGGGGAATTATCCTCTGTGCTTCCCTGGCATCTCCCAAATTATTTTGGGGTTTGGCATCTCCCAAACCCCAGCCTATAGGCTATTTCTAAAAAAAAAAAGATCTGAAGAAAATAAGGCTATTTTAAGCCTTAAGTGTTAGTAAGGCTATCTCTGAGAGGGATAGACTCCTTAAGTAGCTTGCTAACTTCTGCAATTTAAGAAGTCAAACAAATACTAATATGACAGTAGGGAGAAACAGCTCTTGATGGAGCCTATAGGAGTGACATACCCAGTGTTATCTTAGCTCAGAAATGGACAATTGGAAAGAATCACAGACTCAGCTTTTTGTCAGAAGGAATATTCTTCTGACAGATACACTTCTTTCAAGACTGTTTAAGTCTGTTCAAGTCATAAATATTAATAATTTTACCATGATAGAAGAGAGATATAGAAATAACATGGACATGGAAATATGGAAAGGCAGAGAAAAATAAAAAATAAAAACACAAAAAGGAAATGTGTAAAGGAATAAAATACACAAAGAAAACCTAAAAGAGCTAAGAAAATAAATGCAAAACAGGACTAGGTCCTCTGGGTTGCATACAGTCAAGGAATTGAATTGTTTTAGGCTTAAAGAGGTCAGTGCTTTCTTTTTTCAGTATCTGAGTTTGGGCTGTGCTTGATCATTGCTCCAAGGCAAAATCATGGTGGTGAGAACTTCTATTTTAAGTTTCAAAGCCAGCAAAAAACTTCATAAAATACACCATTCTTTGCTCTTTTACAACATTTTGTACTTCATTATGTTTGATTTTACTAATCCATTTAGTTATTTAAAAACAATGCCTAAGTACCTTTCTTGTCTTCTAAAATAGTAGCATTGTGAAGTAAATTATCACAGTGGAGAAAAAAGCTTTTGCTTCCCTGTTGTTAGTGCGTGTTTGTATCAGAGCTCAAAGCATACTTCGTGTCAGGCTACTTTCCAAATTGATGCTTTCCTTTCTGTAGTGCTGCTGAGGTAGGAGCAGTACAATGCCAGTTTGATCATATTACCTTTTCTGACCTGAAAGCCAGGTTGCACCTTCTAGGAATAGGTTTGAATCCTTGGTGGCATGCTAGTTTGACAAAAAGTAGTTGCTGAACTAATACTGGATATGGTTAGAGAAATTGCAGGATGAAGTGTATTAGGTATTTTTGCTTCACTTTGCTTAATTTTGGCTCTTGCTCTGATGAATAGCAATGTAACTACCTAAATTCTATTGTCTTGCTATTGTTCAAGAACACATCTCAGAGGCTTTGTTGTTTTGTTGGGGTTTTTTTTTGCGTGGGCTTTTTTTTTTCCCCACAAACCACTGAATATCTGCTGGAGAATATCATGCTTTCAAGAAAAACATCTATAGTTCAATATGCACTTGACACTTTCTCTCAAATCCTCTATGCTATTTTCCAGCCTTATGCATTCAAAATCTCATTAAAAGTGGGGTAACCTGAAGGGCTTTCTATCAAAAATCATTGTAGATATAACAAAATCAACATCAAACACTTTCAAATATATTACCATTATAAAATATAAATATTGTTATTCTATTAACATTAATATGAAATATATGCAATGAGTAGCTATTTATTATTAAAATAAATTCCCAGAAACATTAACAGAGGTCAAATAAAGGTTGTTGCAGCATTTTAATGTAATTTACACTTAGTTGTATAAAAGGATGGTATTCATAACACAAAGGACTACTTTTCTAAAGCTTGATCAGTGGAATTAATTTATTGCCTGCTTGGTTACAAAGAAAATAATTAGAAGTACTTTGATATAGATTAGGTGGAATGGAATGAAAAAATAACTTGAGCTACTTGTAAGGTAACTGCATTTTGTTGCTGTTTTGAAGTTTAAACTTTGTTAAAGAAGGTTTTTGAGATTTTAGGAATATGGTGCTTTGGAGGGGAAGAATCTGAGCTCTATAAGATTGCGCTTCAAAAGTCTTGTATTTCAGCTTGCAGTTGTCCTGATATGCATACCTTAAGTTTTTAATTTTTTATATGCTGTTAAATGGAAGTTTTATTATTTGCCATCTTTTTGGAGAAAAGGGATACATTGAGAATTCTTGAATATTTTTACTCCTTTTTTATTTCTCCTTGTCAGCCAAATTTTTATTGAATTCCCTCTTTTCTAACAAGATTGACCTTGGTAGAAAAAAAATATACTTAAATAATCTAGAAATAAATATTTAAGCATCATGTTTTGAAACATAATTCCTGCACTAATCCTGGAAATCCTTTCAACATCATCAATTGTATTTTACTCTGACACAGTAGAGAGAGAAGCATTATGTTGCTTCTAAGCCACTGACTGCTCTATTTACATTCTCCATTTGTCAAATCTAGTTTACTTCTATGCTGCCTTTGGCTTTTGTTGCTATGAGGGAAATCCAGCAGCACAATATTAAGAATGTATTGTGATGGGGAAGATTTGGATTAGTAATCTTGGTTTTGCATGTCAAGAGAAGAATTAAGATCTAATAATTGAACACGTCTTAAAAATAACTGCAAAATACTGTTAAAAAGTTTCACTTGCTAGGACTTTTAAATTTTCTTCTTTCTTTCTACGCTAACACAGTTTTTATTGGTGTCTTAGGTTACAATGTAAGATGTAACCAAAAGTATGTATTCTATCAGCATCTGTTAGAACCAGGTTGGGCAGTGTTCCTTATCTCTTCCATGACCCATCCCTCTTAACTCTGGTGGGCTGTCTCTGTTAATGGGCCATCAAGTCTCACTGCAGGACTCATGATATGACATCATCTCATTGTGAGACACTCTGCCCAGAGAGAGGAACCAAGCATTCCTACCTGGATATAATGTGAGGCTTGTAACACCTGTAAGGCAGCCTTATCCACTGGATTCCCAGAGGAAGACCAGACCCTTCTACACCACCGCTGGACATTCAGAGGAAGACCACACTCTTCTTCTGCTTCAACAGAACCACATCTATCACTCCAAGAGGACTGCAGCTACCATTTAATTGGACTGATACCAACACCCTGACCAACATGGCATCAGGTTGTACTGGGACTCTGTCAGTGATTTTATACTATTACATTTATTTTAATTTTCCTATTAAATTTTAGTTCTGACATGGAATCTTCCAGTGGTTTGCTTTCAGACTAATACAGTTGGTATTCCTCCTATGCCTTTCCAAAGACAAAATATTGATTGAGGTAGAGGTATGATATATATTCTATGTATCATATTTTTAGGTATACTGAAGTTAAGATAATCTAATAAAACATAGGAGAATTTAAGGTAATCTTTGTCTTGTCAAGTCCTCTATAGTAGGATCATGACAATTACTCTGAATTTGAAAGAGATCTGATAGAACAATTCTGAAAAAAAATGTCACTCCAATTTAGGTCCTAATACCTAGCAATCTGTGATGTTTCCTCAAGTCTGCACTCATGTAAATACAACATAAACAAAGATCAAGAGTTTCGACATCTGTCAGAAAGTTATACTGGCCTTTGCCTTCTTAAGAATGCAAATCCCCTTTGCTCTTTTCAAAGCTAAAACAAAAAGAAAGCCTTTATCCCAATGTCAAGTAATTTGAACTTGAGGCACTTGCTATTTAAATTCTTTAAAATAAATTTCCAGTTGAATCCACCAGAACAAAGATTTGCTACCATTTTTGTGATCAAAATATTTTTCTTCTTTTATTTAATCTTTTAATTAATCTGAAATCCTTTACTGGTTGATGGTTCTCAACTATACACCTAGATTTTCCACTGGTGAATTTTGGGCTGATGTCAATCAGTCTCATAAAGTTTTTCATGTATTCCCTTGCTAACTGTAGGCTAAATTTACATTTTCAAATGTGAAGAAGCCACATAAACATCCCACAGATCTGTTTGTTGTAACAACAGTAACCTGAAGCCATAAGATTTTATTTTTCAATGAAAGATATAATAAAGAAATCAAACAAATGTAGTTCCTGTCTACTAAATTAAATGGTGCTTTTCAGAGAGAAATAGGAAAGGGTACCCTTTATTTTCTTTCAATATTTCCTCAGCCATGTGATGAAAATACATCAGAAACTGGTTATTAAAGCAAAGGCACTTTCTTTAGCTTGTACCAGTGAGCATTAAAACTCACAAAGTTTTACTTTTCAGTACCTAAAAATGGACTACTGGCTCTCTACAGAGAAGATTCCTGTGGTTGGCACAATTATGGCATGCTAAAGGAAGGTGATCTGCTCTTTAAGATCATCTTCCATCCTTCTGCTAGGATCTGTAAACTGTTTCTCTTTTCTCTTAAAATGTGCTGTGTTTAATAAGCAACTTTTTTAGCAAAAGTGCATCTCCAAAAAGAATGGGAATGCAGTGCAGTAGAAGACTTCCTGGACAAGCTGAGAGTAAACATATTTAGCAGTGAAAACAAGGATGATGAATGATTGACAGAATAATTGCCAAACTTGCATGCAATTGAGGATGCTAGGGTCAGTAGACTAGCTCTTTTGGGAAAATATTTAAGGATTTTGCCTTGCTTCTATATGAAATTTGGAAAAAATAGAAGGAAAAAAAAAGAAAGGACCAGGAAGCAGCTTAAGTGCTTTCCACATGATCTTTCTTGACAATGACAGTGATGCCAGAGCTAATATCTTCTCATGTGTGGATTAGTGGAATTTTTTATTAATACTGATTCATTACAGCATGCAAATGCCACTAAAGTATGGAAAACATTATTTCTTATATCCTTGGCAATGTTTCAGAAGCATTTGAAGGCCCCCAGTGGAATAAAAGTTATGCATTCAGACCACATCTCTGCCCTTGAGAAGTGTTAGCAGACCCTTGGGTCTCTTGTGTCCCAATACAGTGCCCTGACAAAACCACCTCTAATTATTATGCACAGAGGTAGTATTGCAGTCAATAAAACTTAAACAGAATTAGCAAAGTTCACAGCATTGAAGAGATTAGATTTTTAGTTTATAAGAACAGAGAAGACAATAGGAATTTCAAAATATAATTGTTAGCTTTTCCAGGATTAGAATAACCTTGACTCTCAGCCAAGAACATTCCAATTGAGCTAACAGCAGGAAACACATCCAATGCTGAGATCATCTTTGCAATAAGATAACAATTTAATTTCATTTGTGAAGGTCATCCATCCTTGTTTAAGGCCGGTATTAGTGTACAGTATGTTCACATATTTTAATGTCACAGTGTGAAAGACATGAAAAGGGTCCAAGAACCAGGATACAACTACTCTAAGAAAATGTTACAAAATGATGCAATACTATTTCTTCCAAAATATTAAAATGAAATGTCAGAGTTCATAGATGCTATTTTAACTTTAAAGTCTAACTTTGAATTTCTTCATTTAACTCCAAAATTTTTGCACGCTATATACAGGTGTTCAAGCTCATCATACATTTCGAATCAGAAACCATTTTGAGAAGTCACTCAAGACATTCTCAAACTGCTCATAGTAGTCATATTTGGCTTATTGGAAACCAGAGAAACTGCATAGAAATTATTTGGGATAAAAGCGCAAAAGAAGCAGTCCTACTCCTCTGTTAAATTTAAATTTTGATCTATTTCATTATGCAATTGTGTCTTTAGATTGTGCAGACTGGGATCAAGGAGATGGCAAGTGCTAGGGAAGGCACCTTTTTTGTACAATTCCACCACAATGCATGTATGAAAATATGGCTTTAGTTTAAACTTACCAAAGAAGTGGCTGTGCTATGGCATTTGGCTGTGAACTGGAGTGACAGAAGTAGGTGCATTTTTGTCTGCCTCTTTGCACGGCTGACTGGAGTGATTTCTTTGACTACTTCTCCTGCCCATAGATGCCCCTCAAATCCTGTGGGTAGGTGGAAAGGAGACAGACCTATTAGAATCTCACTAATCTGTGTGAAATATTTTTCAACAAAATTACTTGTAATTTATGGAATGTAACAGAATTGCTTGGGGAAAAAGGAGCAGAGGTAGCAGCAGATTTAACAAATCAAAGGTAGTGCTACAGATAGCTTTCCTGTTTTCCAGGATTCTAAACAGAACAGGAAAGCTTTCCTTTTAACAGATTTCTTTGAACTCATTCAGATAATATATGTATTGGAAAGCTGAGTGAAGGAGAAATTAGGGACAAAAATGACATTTCAGCTTTATTTAACAGGTCACTATAACATTTGTCTTCCCATCTTTCAAATCTTTCAGTCTTGAAAGTTAAGACGAAAGCTTTACTTGGATGAATTAGGTAGTGTGATGAATTATAACGGTGACTTGGGACAAGAAGAGTCTTTTTGCCACTCTTCTCACTCTCTTTGAATTGAATATATAAGTATATTTCTTAAGGGTGGCAAGCAACTGCCTTTTTTAGATGACGTTGATGAAGAAGAGGTGAACTAGAAGGTCCTCAAAGACTTCACAAATCAAAAAGGATTTTCATGCCAGTTGTGGAAGAATATTAGCAAGTAAATTTGTGGAATGATGGAGAAGTATGCTTTGCTTTCTAGGGACTTAGACCACATGCCTTTATAAGTAGTTTTTGTTTTCTGAAAAATCAAACTTTCTAAATCTTGTAATTCAAGGGTATCAAATGCAGGGAGCCCCCAATGCAGGGAATGATACGCATCTGACTCCATGATTCAGAATGTCAAAAAATTGCATTATTAAAACTATACTATATTACATTAATACTATATTATAACTGTACTAAAAGAATACTAAAGAATACTAAAGAAAAACCTGTGACTGTCTGAGACAGCCAGGACACAGCTTTAACCCAATTGCCCAAGGAAACAAAACAATCTTCACCAGTGTCCAATAACCAAATCACTTCGGGGAAACAATCTCCATAACGCATTCCACAGGTGCAAAACAACAGGAGCATTGAATAGAGACAAGAATTGTTTTCTCTTCTTCTCTGAGGTTTCTCACTGCCTTTCCCAGGAAAAATCCTTGGGAAAATGTGCCTGCTGTTCTCTGTGAAGAGAGCTGAGGCTACAGAAGAGTATGAATTTTTTCCCCTCTTCTTTTTTATTGTTTTGGTTTTTGTTTGTTTTTGTTTTTGTTTTGTAGAGCTAATTCTGATTTTACAATGACAACAATTTAGGACTAATTCTACCAAAAGGGGGCTGTGCAATGAAGAAATAATTTCAGGGAGTTGATAATCAGTTGATAATCTATTGATAATCATATTTAATTTTATGTTCATCATCTTTCTTGGGCTCTGTATCAGTCTGTGCCACTGTGCCATTTCTGGAAGACAAAGTGTTTGTAGTATTTACCAAAGGAAACTCAGTAAAATTCATTTTACATGACTGGTATTATACAGTAATAAAACCACTGAATCTGTTTCCTTGAGCTCTTTTTTGGATACACTTTACATGTCAATAAAGTTCAAGCCTACCTTGTCCTACCTTGATTTTCTGTTTTCAAAGTCTTGTAATTGGAGGTACTGAAGTTATTTCTACACGGCAGTGTACAGATCTGGTGATTCACTGAAGAATTGGTAGCTGAATATCTGCAAAGGCCACCACTCATGCTATCTGAACTTCTTTAATTTTGAAAGCTATAGGAAAAGAATTTGTCTCCTGTCTATTAAGTGCATACACTTACTAGAATGACTGTTGCAAGTTGTCCTGGTTCCAGACAAGACAGGGTTAATTTTTTGCATTATCCAAGAGGAGACATGGCTAGGACCTGGAGATTACTTTGTTTCATTTCATATCATTGCTGGGGGAAGGGGAAAGGGATTCTCTTGTCTCTTCCAGGGAGAAAGGCTTCTTTTCTGTCAAGAAAACATGTTAGGGAAGCCATCTAATATTTGTTTATTGTCGTGGACCTTCTGTATAAATTGTTTCTTTATCTTATATCTTTAGTTAGTAATATTGTTGTTGTAATTGTTAATTTTCTTTTGTGCCTCCAGTTGGAACAGGAGAGGAGAATGAGTGGTGGTGTGGTTTTAGTGGGAAAACTAAATTAGAGAATACCATTCCTAAACCACAGCACAAGTAAAACTGTGTATTAACAATTTTCAGTTTTCAGATTTTATTTTCCTCTTAAATGCTCACTGCAATATCCTTTTCTCTGCATTCCTTTAGGCATTTCATTCTGATGTTTTAAGCTCAAAGACTGTTGCTTGTGTGAGTACAATTACCAGGGCATGTGAGTACAGTTTTAAGTACATACTTAGGTATATTTTCCTGAGTCCATTTGCTAGTTGCTATTGTGTGATTAAACATACAATTCTGGCTTCAAAAGTTTCTTTTGGTCCTCTGTAAATACTGAAAAAGATCACCCTCATGTGTCATTTGAAGAATCAACATTCCATTAAAACTTCTGGATAAAATGATACTGTAAGTATCAAATTTGGTACTGTGAATATCTCATTATCTTGCTGAAATACATACACCATCAGAATAATTTAAATGGATATTTAGAACTTGCACAATTTGGAATCTGACAATTTGTTAGGCACCCCCTTTTTTTTTTTTTGGTCAGAAAATAAAAACTGGTTGTTCACAGGAAATTGGTATTTAGATTTTTTTTTTTTTTTTTTTTTTTTTTACCTTTTAAACAGATAAAGACCCTCTGTTGACTGCAGACCACCAGGAATGATTTCCAAGCTAAACAGTGGACCACAGCTCCAGTTTCAAATTCATGTGTTGTTTTCATGACTTTAAATGCCTGCCAATATTTTTTGCTGGTTGATTTTGACTGCTGTCATGAGCTGTAAAACTGAGACCCACAGGGGACATTAGCTATATGCAAGAAGTGTCATTTATAAGACAGTCCTGAAAACACTGGCTAAGTTACTATGTGACTCTACAGGAATGGAGGCTCTGTCATTGCCTAGTAATATGGGGTTTTTTTCAGGTGCCTAAAATACACATATGTTGCTACCTTGTAGTCAAGTATACCCAGTGCTTTTGTGACCGACAAATTCCATAGTCACAAGACTGCATTCCCGTAATACTTTTAAGCAATTTTTCTCTTTTTCTCAGGAGCTGATAGTCAAGATATGTGGCTTTCTCATACTACCAGCTCTAGCATTATAAATTTGGGTGTCCTGGTCATTGCTAAAATAGTATTTACTCATAGTTTGAATAGCAAAATTTGGCTAGTTGTGTCTTGACAGTTATATTCAGTGATAATGATGGAGGAAGCGCAAGAGAATTAAGAGAATCAAACAGTATTCTAAGAGTGAGCTGTTTTAAAATTTGCTGGCTGTTTCCCAAACTTATACATTTGTGTTGAAAATTTTCATTTTAGTTTTTTAATATATGCACTTTTATTTTAAGGATTTCTGAAAATGACTGCTTCTGAATGTGGGTAACTTTTTGCCTCACATACCCTAGTGAGAAATCTGAATATATCTTAGTAGTCTAGGTGACTCTATGAACTCATGATTTGCCTTCCATGTACCCCTATTTTCTCAGAGAGAAATGATTTGCTACATTAAGAAAGTATTGGGAAATCTACTTCCTTTTGTGCTCTTTTTAATGTGAAAAAGGTCAGAATAATGATACTTGGGGAACTGCAGAATCTGCATTGGTACAGAGTTATTAAGAAATAACCATTTTCTTTTTAATATTTGCAGAGCACCAGAACAGCCTCTGGAAAAGGTAAGAAGTTAGTATAAAATATTGTAATATCATGGTGGGTATTTTACATGTATCTATAATAAGGAAGTAGTTCTGTACCAGAAAAATGTTAATGCCTGAAAGATAATTAAATTCAGAAAAAAACTAATTTGGAAACAAATTAATTCAACCCACCTACTAAATTGGGTTATGGGGCAACGTTTCCTACATTAATACTATAAACTACCTGGGGGGTAGACTCTGAAATCTCATGGGAATTTACTATTAAAGTATCTTTTTAATGCCATTTGAATAACTACTGTAACAAAAGGACATTGTGAAATATGAGTGATTTTAAAAAATCTTAGCATATTGGCATTTACTAGTGTTTTCCATTAAGTTTGCCAAAAATAAGATGGACTTTTAAATGTGTCCCCAAATCAGTGCCTGCTAGAATTTTTCTAAGATATGACTGTACTCAATTTTGCCTTGCAAGAGTATGGGGAGAAAAATTTCTTCTTCAGAAACATTTATGTTAGTCCTGTATCTGTAGACTTGCTAGCTCGACTGAGACAAAGAAAACAATAAAAAACAAAATAAATGTCAAAGAGGAGAAGGGAATGAACATAAATTTGTAGACATTTCTATTAGTATTGAATGGTCCCAGTTTTTAGTAGAGCTTGAAAGGAATTTAAAAAAGGGAATCTTAGATCTACAAATAGGCTAATATAATTCCTTATTGTTTTAATTAGGTAAATACATTACATAATCATGTGTAATCTAACAAATCCCCTTTTGGAATTGCTATTATTTGTTCTGCAACTATTTTGTCTATGATTTCTCTCTGTGAAAGGTCTTGTCACAGACTGAGCAAAATCTCTTCAAGGAAGATATATGTTTTTCATAATTGTGGAAAATGAATGAAAAGAAAATCAAAACTCTAAAACTCTATAAGTCTTTGTCATACCTGAAAGTTGTTCATAAAAGATGAGTTCATATTTCATCTTTAGATTTCATATTACTGCTGAAACCAGTTACTGCTTTGGGTCTGCCCTTGCATGTCCTATGATTTGCACAGAAATACAAAAAGTTACTGAAGTTCTGCATTGACAGTAGTGCTTAGTAAAAAGATGGTAACAATAATACCACTGCTCATTTTTGAGCCAAACTTAGATGAGATCAGTATTTCGATAGCTTAAATTACATAGAATACAGCATTGCTTATGGAATGTACCCATCACATGCAAAAAGCATGAAGATGTGGGTTAGCCCATGGTTGGTTTTATGTAATTGTCTCAGCCATCCTACCATAGGTACAGTAAGAGCTTTGAAAAAGCTCTTACAGTCCTCTAACTCACTTGGTTAATTATATGATCTCTTTTAAAAAAGGAACTTTAGTTATAGTATCCACTGGACCCTGAAAATATCCTCAAAGAACATGAAGGAAAAAAAAGATGATACAAATTGGATGGTCCCAGATTTTAAGTCTAGGAAAAGTAAATGTCTTACTAGTTGAAATAAAAGGAATAAAAAAGTATGTATTTGAAAATATGGAATAGATGATTGTACAGATGTGATTTCTTAGATCTGACTATCACATTCCACTGTGGGGAATTGGGAAGAGTTCTTTTAAAATAGATGGTCTAGAATGAAATTAAGTCAACTGAGACAACCTTGTATCTGAGAACTGTTTATTGATAATGAAAAACAAAACAAAACAAAACAAAAAGATTTGCTCCACTAAAGGGGGCTAGAAGAGACAAAAAAGGAGGAAGGAAAATGGAAAAGGAATGGGAAGAGAGAGAGAAAGAGAATTGTGGATGTCCACGCAACGCGGGGTGCGTGCACTCTGCCTGCTGGGGAGCCTGTGCAGCTCTCAGATGCTGACGCAGGGATGGGTGAGGGATGGGTGAGCAGACATGCAGTGGAGTGAGGAGGCACTTGGGCAGGAGGTCCAGAACAGGGTCAGGGCAAGGATCGCCGTGATGGATGGATTGGGGGCAGGCAGGGTTGGACCCAGGTGGTTCAGGCAGGGACGCAGGGATGAAGGGGCAGGGGGGCAGTCAGGGACACAGGGAGGCAGGACAGGTGATGGCTGGAAGAGGCAAAGGGGTAGGCAGGACACAGGCTACACACAAGGCTCAGAGGTCAGCCGGTGTCCTGCCAAGTGCCCAGATGGAGGAAAGGTGAGTATCTTCGAGTGAGCAAGGGCAAAAAAGCCCCTCAGCAGGCTGGAACAAAAACACAAGACCCAAAAAGGCCCCCAGACCCAAATGGCCCGAAAGACAAGACACAAAAAAGCCCATGTTATGAAGCAACAAAAAACCAAGTCTCAAAATGCCCCAAGATCTTGTGATGCAGTTAATTTTTATGTCCCCTGGCTCCTCCTAAAGTCTGCCTGCTGACAGGAGACTGTTGGCCCAGTCCAACATTCCACTGGAATCCATTGGTGTAGACCTTTCACCATCTGATTGGAGAAGTGTCTCTGGAGGATACAGTGTCTTTGGTGTTCCCCTACTGAGCCCTGTTCCATGTGAGATATGAAATGGTTGTCAGGCAAAGTCTCCCCAGAGACAAGGTTTTAGTCCATCTTCTAGCTGCCTTCTGCAAGTGGCGCATGTGCAGCCTCTCCCTCACAGGCTTCTGACAATCAGTGTTGAGAAAAATCAAACTGGGTCCTCACGCTGACCTTTATTGACTACATTGCAGGAAGCTCTGATTTTTATTTGTGAAACACAGATGAGCTCACGAATCAGTGTTAGCAAATTGATGTGAAACTAGCTTGGGTTTTTATTTCCTTCTGTGAAAAGTTTGAGAGAAATGTATATGAACATTTTTTTAAGATTGTAGACGTAGGTTAGCCCATGGTTGTTTTTATGTAATTGTCTCAGACATCCCAGAATATGTACAGTAAGAGCTGTGTGATGTGTGATAATAATTCAACCATTAAAGATGAGTAATGCGATGGTTGACTCTCGCAATTAAGAGATGAATACTATGTGTATGTTAAGAGAAATTTTATCAATATATAGTTATGTTACTCTGGTTTGTTTGGACATGGTCTGTTCTCTCCATAATCCCCATTTCCCCTGTATGATTCCCAAGGCACGGCCTTGGTAGTCAGGACATGTGGAGGGCGGATGTGTACCTGTGCCCCTTGCATGAGGCATTAGGGAGGAGGGCAGGCTTGTTACTAGGAGGTGTGGCATGACAACACCTGACCTCCAATCAAGTTGCAAGAAAGCAGTCTCCACCAATGGACAGTGATGAAGAGTTAACTGACAGACTTTAGAAGGAGCTAGGGATACCTTATGCAACACCAAAGGTATAAAAGGTGGAGCAGCAATTTTGTAGAGGAGCATATGGTGGTTTGGTTCCGTGTTTCCAGTGCTGTAATTTTTCCTTATTCAGTCTTTTGTTGTATTTTGTTAAGGTTTAATAAACCTTTGCAATTTTAAAAGTGAGTGTCGTTTCTCACATCAGGTAAGTTATATCTAACAAGACATCTTTACTATAATTCTTACACTTTGTTATATTGTTATGTGTGCATTTTATATCATATTTAACATAGGTGAGTTAAATCTGACACGTATCCCGTGCTTGCATCTTTCCTCATGCAGTACTGCCAGAAATCGTGAGCATCACAGGATTTTAGAAAAACTTTAATGAGTTTGGGGATGGTGACCCAGGCAAAGTATATTTACTTTACATTACATTATATTAATGTATGTGCAGTATATTTGCATTACAAATTACATTACTGCATAGCATAATGCATTAATGAATTCTAGGAATGGCAGGAATTAGAAATGTTTTAAGTTAATTAAATGTTTTAAGTTTGTTTACATAGTCCTGACCTTCAAAATTCTTTAAAAAATAATGATCTGTCAGTACTTTGGAATTTTTGAATTAGGAATAATCATTGAGAATTTCTTCAGATAATGTGAAAATTCATTTAACGGCAGTTTCCACTTAGGGAATATATTACAGAATGTTGCAAGATATGAGAAAAAAATTGTGGGTTTTGTGATACAGAAAGAATAAATAACTTTATCAGTGCCAGTAAAGTATACATATGTTTTCCAGATTTTTAGGATTTGATTTTGCACTGTAAGCACATTTGTATATTGAAGTAGTCAAAGCTTAATTATTTGACATTTATTCATAGAAATACATCTTCAAAGTGAGTGGATCTATTTGCCTGGAGAAAAACCCGAAGTCTGAAAATATATGTTCCTCAAGTTTCTGTCTCTGGAATAAAATTTTCTAGGCACAATTGTACTTCAAGCTACTAAATTTTTTACAGTCAAATTTTTCAAATCTCTACAATCCTCTACTTAAAAAACAAAAAAACCTAACCCAAAAAAACCAAAAACCAACCAAAAAACCCCTCAAAATCAAAATCAGAACCACAACCAAACCTAATCCCAAGCCAAATGAAAAAAAAATAAACAAGCCTCCACTTCTTTAGAAAAGATTTAATATGTAAATGGCTCATCTGCAGTATGAGTATCTGACCAACGAATAAACTGCTGCTTCATCGAATTTCTAAGATACTAATATCATTCTATAAAAGGTTTTTTATATTCCGTTTCTTCTTTCCTTGTTTTACATCTCAAGGATAGGGTTTTGCACTTTGCTGCCTGAAGATACCAAATCAATCTGCAAAAGAATATTGAAGTAATTTTAAGTAGGTAGGAATTTAGATGGTAGGGTATGGCTTTGACTGCAAAGAATGTAGCTGAGCAGATAGGATTTATCTTCCTATATTCAAGGCTCAGCTATATGGTTCAAGTAAAAACTCAGTCATATGTTCTGCAGGATTTCAAGTAGACCTTACTTTCACCCTACTATCTGCAAAGATAAAGGGAACTTTATTTTCATGTAAAACTCATGCAATTTTCAAATTAATCTATTTTTTATGGTCTATTTTCCATTATAACTTAGTGGAACAGCATTAAAGTAGCTATATCGTATGAGAAAATGACAGCAGAAAGTTTAGTTTAACTTTAAATCCAAGGGCACATCACACACAATTAATTTTTATTTTTAATTGTTTCCATAAACACACAAAGATTGAATTGATTGAATTAACAAAGTTGGTGGAGACTTTTTGGTTCTATGTGGTATTTTAACTAAATACTGAAGATACATTGAAAGCCAGCAATATTCAGGAACTACACATGTTTTAATTTATGGTATAATCAAAGAAAAATTGGATCTCTGAGATGTTTCTTCATGGATAGCACTTAATTGTTTGGTATAAGAGAAACCTCATCAAATGCCAAAGCATCACAAAAAATGTAGTACAGGGAAAAGTGCTATAATTGTGGTTTGAATCAATTTTTTATGTACTTTAATCTGAAATAATTTATTTGAATTAAAAAAAATAAAGTGTTGTAGAGCATATTTCAGGCCACAAAAATACATGATACCAAACAGGTGATACTTAACATATTGTTTTCTTGGTACATTTCATAAAAAGGCATTAGTTACAGTGTCAAAAGATTGAGGATTATAAAACAAACTAGAAGAGTGTTCTCAGAAATGCAGTTTTTCCGTGCTAAAAAAAGGGGTTTGGTGTGTTTTTCCCTTTCTTTTTTTTTTCCCCTCTTGTTTTCTCTGTCAGGTTTCATTGTTGTTTTTATTTTTCCCCTTTCATTGACTACTATATCTGCAAGCCAGACAGAGGGACACAGCAAATTAGGTCTGTACTGAGATAGCATGAATGTATTTCTTGTCTATTCAGAGGCAGTTTGGTAGGGATTTCACAAGTAGTAGGTTAGGATGATACCTCAGTCTGGTATTCAGTGGCCTTTGTGTAGCAAAGAGAGGCAGTTAGATTCTTTGTTTTGCAAGTTATTTGATAAGACTTTCTCATTGTTACCTATTTACACTGAACTGCCATTTTCAAACATATGGGAACTGTTCCTTGCTAAAAGGAAGACAGGGATGTTTAAGTGAGCCAGAGACCTGGACTTGTATGTTTCTAGCTGACAATCTCTGGAATGTTTGTCTTAACTCTTATGAAAGTCATCTGAGACAGAACTCAGGAGGAGGATTCCAGTCACAAAACAATGTACTTATACATGTGTAAGAAGAGCAACAGGGGAGTTGTATTTGTAATTTTTGCTCTGGGCTTCTTAAATGTTCTAGAATCTAGTGTTCTTCTAGAATCAAGTAGTTTTTAGCACAGTCGCTAGCCCAAATGAAAAGCTTGGAGTGCAGCCAATCTTTTGTCTTCTCATAATATGTATTCTCAATTGCCTATACTTAAAAATGTTTTCATAGAGATTACCAGATATAAAATTCAAAGTGTGTAGCCTTCTATTTCTTATCTAAACCAAACTAAGGCACTGAAAGGTATTTTTTGGAGCTAGACAATTCCCGGTATCCTAGTGCAGATCACATTGTCCAGGTCACATACTTGTATTTCATGCCTACAGATATACTTTGTGTACCTGGGTGATAGCTTCATCACTGGACAATGTTTCCCTGAAGAGGAATGTTTATATTACTTTTTAAACTCTAGCTTAATTATAGATTTTGTCTTTCACAGCTTTATTTTCTGTTCATTTTATGAATACTGGCCTATTTGTTTGAACAATTAGATAAGGCAGATGCAGACATATCCTGTGTGACAACCCACGTTTAAGGGGGAGGGAGTCCCCCTGAAGGTGGGATATCACATCCTGTCAAACTGAAAACCAAGATACTTCATGATTTCAAAACAAAAATTTTTTGGACATTTTACCATCCAATAAATAATATTAACTTACTGGTTTTCACTTTTTAATCTCTGTCCCTCCCAGGTTGAACTGGAATTTCCCTTTATTAACATGAAATTTTTGTGCTTCTCTTCTTTGGAGTTGCTGGTCACTTCATCCATCATACAATGAGATATCTGTTTTGCTAGATATATCTTCATTCCTTCTCTGCTTTAAGGCTAAAAATAACTGAGTATAGCATGCCTACTCTGAATGATAGCATCTACTCACTTGAGTAAAATTTTGCTTCTTTTTTTTCAGGGCTGCCAGTTCAAATGGTTGTACTGCATATTGCTTTAAAACAGCAGCTATTGTAGCAGTTGGTATAGGTGAGATGATGGTAAGGATTGTGAAGACCTTTGAGAAGATTGAATAAGACTATTTCTATGTTTCATTTTTCCTAAACTGTGCAACTGAAACATTATTTTCATATTTACTCCTGATTTCTGACATAATATTTGATCTAGTTTTAATAAACAGATAAGCTTTATTAAATTTTGCTATACTGGTATTTGTTTTAATTGGCCAATGAAAAATCTAGGTGACTGATGGCAAATCGAAAAGGATTGAAAATTTACAGCAAGTACTTATGGTCAAAAAAGATAAGCCAAAAGAAAAAGATAATTTTAAGAGCTGCTCTTGTCACAGACTAAAACCACCTAAATTAAATAAAAACTTCTGGGGTTGGTGAAAGAGATATAATGAATATATTGACCAATTGAGATCCAAAACAGTATGCTGCTTTGCACAGTGAAGTAATTATCAGTTGAAATAACTTGACTGAAGAAGTGGTGGAGTTTTTTATTACTAGTTAGAAAAACCCAAACCTGATGTGCTTCTAAAAAGATAAAGTCCAACTGAAATGGAAGGTGTAAGTTATGGCAATAACTTTTTTGATATGATATAATGTCTTGAAAGAAGTACAAATCAAAATCATTGTGCTGGCCTTCAGATCAATGAATCAGCTTCTATGTTTAAATTGCTATTTTCCCCTCTCTGTTAGAGCTCAGAAAAGGTAGTTATAAGTAGATTCCTCAATTTTTTCTTTCAGATAACATTCTGAGATGATTATGGGAAAGAATTAAATATTAAGATATGAAATTCAGAATGGTTTATAATTTAAAATTTTGTATTATATACTTTTGAAAGAAAAGCTGTGACTTTTTGTCAGGATGGAAACTAAGGATTGGAATAGCAAAAATGAGAACATAATATTTCTTTTAAATAATTGATTTTTTTCTCCTTTCAGAATAGTTAGTACTGCTATAATGTAATGTATCAGTGGGAATTGGGTATCATAAATATTAGTTTTATTGTCTGAAGCTATGTCTATCCAACAAAAACCAAAGGTGATATAGGGACAATTTTGATGTTATTTACACACATATGTATTGTTATTCATTATAAATGTAAGAGTTATAGTCAGGGGTTATGAAATGTTGCTATAAACACAATTGTTGCAAATTAGTATGGGAATTTTATTCAGCAAAACTGTTGTATTTATATATTATATTGAAAAGAAAATATGGTATTGAAAATACCGATGGGACTGAAAATATTCGATCTACTTCTAGTTCACACAGCAGATCTATTAATAATAACAATGGAAGGTGTAAGTGGAACATTACAGTTGTATTTGTATACATTGACTATGATATAATGCCAAGCAGTATAACTGAAACATTTTTAGTTCAGTCTTATAACCATATACAATCTTTACATCAGCACCACAGAAACACTTCATCTAAATCAGTTTTGTTAAACAAGTGGTGCTATTTTTACTCTTTTTTTTGATACCATGTGATTATTAATACTGTTGCAATTATTTTCTTGACAACAATGTCCAACCAGTTACAAATTGTGTTCCCCAGAGCTCAGTATTGGAACCAGTCATCAACAAACTGGTAAAAAGTATTTTTTGAGTGCCCCACAGTCAGTTTGAAGACAATGCCAAGCTGGGCAGGAGTGTTGATCTGTTGGAAGATAGGAAGGCTCTACAGAGGAATTTGAACAGGCCGGGTCAATCAGCCAGGGCCAATTGAACAAGGGTCAGCAAGGCAATGTACCAGGTGCTTGGTACATTGGGTCACAACAATCCCATGCAGCACTACAGTCTGGGGGTGCTGGTTAGCAGCAGCTGAATGTGAGTCAACTTGTGTTCAGGAGCCAATAGGTCAGTGGCATCCTGGCCTGTATTATTAGCAATACTGTGACCAGCAGGACTAGGGTAGTGATCATTCCCCAGTACTCAGTGGCACTGGAGAGGCCACACATCAAGTCCAGTATCCAGTTCTGGGCCCCTCAGTACAAGAAAGACACTGAGGTACTGGAGTGTGTTCAGAGAAGGGCAACAGACTGGGAAAGTGTCTGGAGCACAAGTGTTATGAGGAGTGGCTGAGGGAGCTGGGGTTGTTTAGCCTGGAGAAAAGGAGTTTCAGGAGAGACCTAATCCCTCTCTACAACTGCCTGAAAGGAAAATGCAGTGAGTCCCAGATATCAAGCAAGACAATAGGAATATGCAGAGGAATTGGCCTCAGGTTGCATCAGGGGAGGTATAGATTGGATATTAGGAAAGACTTCTTCATGAAAAGGTTATCAAGCTTTGGAATGAGCTGCCCAGGGACATGATTGAAGTATTTAAAAGAAGTGTAGATGCATATGGTTTATTGGTGGACTTGGCAGTGTTAGATTAACAGTTGGACTTGGTGATTGCAAAGGTCTTTTCCAACCTAAATGAATCCATGAGTCTATACTTTAGTAATCAAGATAGGTACTGCAATTTCTGTTCTTTTTTTCCGCATTGGTCTGTCTATCTATCTATCTATCTATCTATCTATCTATCTATCTATCTATCTATCTAATCTATCTATCTATCTATCTATCTATCTATCTATCTATCTATCTATCTATCTATTCTTTTTTTTCTTATGTTGGTGCAGGAATAAAAGATTGGGATTGCTTTGAATTTCCATGAAATTGCTAGTTCTGATAAATCCACCTAGCACTTAAGTGCCCTGCCATGCATGGGGTCAAGAGAAATAGCTACAGAGCTCATTGAAAATGATTGAAAGACAAAGCAACAAAGTATCACCGATTTATGCATTTTTACTTTCCATGTGTAATTTTGACCCTAAACACTAGAAGACTTCCTTTCTGACTTCAGTTCCTCCGAATGCATGAGCAAAAATCATTAGCCTGAAGCATTACAGGCTTTTCTGAACACTTTCAGACAATAGCTGTCAGTTCACTTTATTATCATGATGTTATGCCCATAAAAACAAAAATATAGTTGAGAAGCCAAAATATTTTTTGAGAAGATGAAATATTACCAAATAGATACATTTAAACTGGAAGGCATGCAGTTCTTATTACACAGCACAAGTTGTTGGTATGTACAGATGAAGGGAGTGGTCTTAATCCATTGATTCATTCACTTGGGATTAACACCATAGCACATTCGGAATAGAGGTCTTAGTAGCTCAGTCACATGATAGTTTAGAAAAGCAATAATTTTCACCAGAAATTATGTCTGTTAGGTGATATATCCACCACCTTATTGACATAGTCATTTCAACATTTCATCAACCTCCTTGACAAGAATCACTTTTTCAAAGTTGAAATTTCTTGCACTGTCATTATGCTAATCCTGCTAAGCATACTTTTTTAATGTCAAGTTTACCTAATTTAAAGGATCTGTTCTAGAAAAGGATTTGCCTTTAAATGCATATGCACAAAAATAAATATTTCTTCTGCCTTCTGCCTGATTTTGATTGAGTTGAAATATGCATATTCCTATTGTAGTTTGTGTTTCCAATCTCTAAAAAGAGAGCAACAAATTTTCATGGCTGTCTCTGTTTGAAATCTGTTTTAAATAACTCAAATATATTTCATGTGAAATGACATAAATAAATAATATATCTTTTAGCCTAACTCACTCTCCCTCTTATGACTTGTGGTTTTCCTTGTAACTGAGTGTTTTGGTAGACCTTTAAGTTGACTATTACCACTTTTTAAAATTATCTGTGAATTATTAAAATTATGGTATCTTTACTGGCTCACAGTTTCTGACTTCCTGTGAATCTTTTTTTGTGTCTACTTCATCATTTTGGTGTTTAATGACAGAAAACAACTTTCTCTGAACAGAATGACCACTTTTGCTTTTCTGAAGTACTCAGTTATTTTTTCAAAAATATCTATTGTCCATATGAGAATATTGTTACAAAGAAGTTTATATTTTTCTGAAATTTCAAGTTACACCTTAATTGTACATTGCACTCAGTTTTACACATCAAGATCTTCAACTGTTATATTTTGCAGGTGCCATTGCTAAATTTGATTGAGATTGAAAACGTAACAATTTAGCCAGCTACTGAAACTCAGCTGTAGCTCTGCATCCTTAAACAATATGTCTAAAAGCCCATCAAAGTTTATCTGAGAGCTACTTTCTACAAACTGGTTGATGTTTTGTTAGTAATGATATTCTTAGATGTTTGAAAGCAAGGAGCAAAAAGAAATCAGACAGGTTTTTGTTTTTGTTCCAAGGTGATTTATTATTTCTTAAATTTGGACCTGAAATCATAAACCTTATTTTGCTATCCATATTTTGAATGCTTTGCATGGGAATGAACACTTTCCTAAGAAAATCCTTTATTTATTTAAGAGTTCTTGCAGTGTTTCTACTTAGGGGTTTTAAACTTTATGATTAAACCCCTCCCCTCTGCTTTGTCGACCTTTAATTTTATTTTTTTGTTTATTTTTGAGTCAGTATCACTGAGCATCAATAAATTTCCTCCTCTTTGTTAGTGAGAAGTATATCCTGTCATTTACAAGAGCTCAAGAGAAACGAGTCAGCTGATGGTCCATGCACCAAGGTCTTGTAGCAAGGCTGAAAGTGTATTCTCGGAAACTCCAAATACAAAGAGCATATATACACACTACATATATACATGTATGTATGCATATACTTATGTTTGTATATATGTATATGTGTATGCATACACACATAAATGGCCACAAATACACACTCATATTGATACATTGATCTAAAGATATGGCTAATGAACTCATAAATTTAAGGCTTACAGTAGAAAATTGTAGGTAGAGGAGTATATATAGAAATTTACAGTGGATTACAAAATAAATAGTAAGTAACATAATATAATTTGGGACACTTTCAAATATAATAGCATTAAAAAAATTGAGCTGATTGAGGGAAAGAGCCTCCTATTCTCACTATTAAAGCTCAATATAACTCCTTCTAAAATTTTAATGACATAATGAGAAAATTTTTAGTGACTTAATGAATGAATTTTCTGTAACAACATTTAGCATTCATACACATACTTCAAATATTGTACTGACTTCTTGTTTTAATAGTAAAATATGCATGAATAAGCCCCATCTTCTATAAAACTTCCAGTATTTCCAAGTGCTGTATGAATGAAATGAATTTTGATTTATATTTAAAACATCTGAAATTTTGAACGTCTCATTTATAAGAACTTAAATATTTCAAAAAGGTTACAAATATATGGCTTTTTTTTTTCTTGTTTGGTTTTTTAAACTCTTAATTGTCTGCCTCTCTGTTATTAGAGAACCTCAGGTGTGGATATTCTCAGTTCAGTCGAAGAAAGAACAGAGACAATTTCTCCCAGGCTGAGCCTGGGAATCTTAGACGAAAGAATTCAAACAATTATTATCTCTCTTTCTGTAACCATTATTTCTAGTTATGGTTCTTCACAGCATGTTATTCATAGTACGCCAATAGTGTGAGATGTTTCTACTTTAAAACCAATCAAGTATCACCTTAGTGAGTCACATAATAAAAAGACCTGCTACTTTTATTAAAGGTAGCCTTCTGATCCGCCTGAAGACTGGAGTCTTTTTTTCATCCCTGAATCAGCATTGGTCAGCCAGCTTGCAAGGTGAACATAAAAAGTTGATAGTCTAGCAAACTGTTTTCTAAAAATTGTCTGATTTTTCTTCATTAGAATGATAATCATGTCTTACATAACTCCTTTTTAAATATCTCAGAAATTAAAATGAATTGCCTACATAAGACCTTATGTGTAATGTTTAGCTGTTTGGACAGCAAAACCAATTAGACTTTTCTTTTGAGATTATTATGTTGTTATTATATAATTATATGTTATGTGTATAATTAATGTATACCTTCTTTATTTAAAGCAAGGGCTCATTGCTTTTGATGTCTTTAATCAAGTCTAATGTTATACATTACAGCTACCCACTGTGGGTCTGACACAGGGCTTGTTACGCTTGAGGTTGTTGCATATTGTTTGGCATAGATGTGATTTACCACCCCTCATTTTAGAGCTAAAGGACATGGAAAAGATTCTCTTTTAAGATTTAGACAAGATTCTTGTCTTGTATGATTTAGACAAGATTTAAACAATGTACTTTAAATAAAGCTACTCTATTTTTCTGGAATTTTTTGATTTGTGAATACATGTCGGTAACCAGTTCTGCATAGCAGGCCTTTAAGTTAGGATATCACCACAAAAACTGACTTCTTTTAAACTAAGGTTGGTTTAAAAAAACTGATCTTTGATTCCAGAAACTAATTTATTTTCCTCTGTCAAAATTCTATTTTGCAGTTAGGGTTTTGGTATTTAAAAGCCTTTTGAGAACTACTATGAGTTTGGAAACTCTAGAAAACATTATTTTTTATAAAGATACTAATAGCTCTTAACTTTATAATTAGGTATATGAAATAGGTTTACATCAGAGTATTTTTTAAAAAGAACCTGTGAGCATAGAGCAAATATTTGGTTCCCAATAAAAATGTGTTTGTGGATTAAATTTTTCCATTTTGGTTTCCATCTGTAGTAATACTAAAATTGTATTACTGAGTGAGGAAATACTGAAGCTGTTATTTTTATAAAACTGAGTACTTGCAAAGTATTTAATCTGATGGTATATCTCTTATTTGTATGCAATTAATCAAAAAACCATACATACAGTAAATGAGTACTTAAACTGGACAATCTAGTGAAATACTTCCATAATAAGACCAAAATGGTGTTCAAGAACAAAATAATCTTTGACACAAGCCTCACCAAAGAGCAGACCAACTGGAAACAGCCAGTGGAGGCAGCGAACAGACTCAGTAGTTGGAGAAGAAGGGCTCAAAGAGATCTTTCATTCCCAGTTCTAGTAGTGTATGCTCCCTTGAGTGTGGTTTTGGCATACTGCAGAGCACAATCATATGAAGCTGCTGGAGGCACTGCAACAGCCATGTCAGAAGCCTCCAGTTTTCTGATGGTAGATGTAGCTCTCCAGGTCTCAGGTTGCCAGGAATGCCTAATGCCTTTCCACAACATTGGGGTTGACAATCATTCCTTTTCAGATGGTGTACTGTTGTTGATGAGCTGTGTCATCAGGTGAAGAAACTACTGGAGTAAGTTTTGATGAGTAAGAGTTTGATGGGTTATTCTCGAGGTCCTACAGTCTCAGTAGTCTCAAACCTCTGCTATAATTGAGATGCAGGTGGATTTGGATCCTTGTCAAGTAGTTAGCCAAGGATCTGTCGAACCTGAAATCTGAAGCTGGTCACTGCCCAGGTAGGAAGAAGGCTTCTCCTCCTGAAAACTTGATAGTGGCAAGAAGGACTGGCACCTTTTACAAGACTTATGAGGCTCTGGAACCAGAAGGACAATCTACTGATGGGGTAGATGGAAATCCTTCTGGGATAAAGGGGCCATATAGGGCAACACCGCCTACCCCCTGCATCATGACCTCCTCTGTTATGAGGAAAAGAAGGGTAGTTGTCATAGGTGACCCCCTTCTCAGGGGGAAGGAGAACCTGATATGTAGTCTGGACCCAGGGAAGTCTGTTGACTCCCAGGGAATTGGGTAAGGAACATTACTGGAAAATTCTAGAGTTTAATAGGGCCCTCTAATCCATTGGTCATTCAAGTTGGCAGTGATGAGATAACAAAAAGAGGTCCAAGGATAATCAAAGATTTCAAGGCCTTGGGAAGAATGTTTGAAAGACCAGAAGCACAGGTATTGTTTTCCTTGATCCTTCCTCTAGCAAAGAAGAGAATCAAAAGGAACAGGCAGACATATCAGACCAACATATCTCCAAGGTTGAAGTAGGAGTCCTTTTGAAGGTTCCAGGTTCCATCACTGGGACCTCTCAATGATTTTTTGAACATTCTTAGGAATCTGGAGAGATCCCAGTTGACTGGAATCTGGCTAACATTGTCCCAGTTTTCAAGAAGGATGAGAAGAATGACCCTGGCAACTGTCAGTCAGCCTGTCAGTCTGACTTTAGTGACTAGTAAAATGAAGGAGAAGATTATACTGGGAGGTACTGAAAAACTACTCATTGATCACAGCCAGTACGGCTACATCAGCAGAAAGTCCTGCTTGTCAAAATTAATTTTCTTTTATGACAAGGTAATGATCTTAGCTGATCAAGGGAAGCCAGGTGATGTAATCTTTCTGGATTTCACTAAAGCTTTCAATACTGTGCCTCACAGTATCCTCCTAGACAAAATGTCTAGCCCACAGCTAGATAAACACAGCATGTGATGGGTGAACAACTGGCTTATGGGCAGGGCTCAAAGAGTTACAGTGAATGGGGTGACATCAAACTGGTGTCCTGTTTGTAGTGGGGCTCTGCAGGGCTGAGTCTTAGGTCCTTTTCTCCCTATCATCTTCATAAATGACTTGGATGCAGAACCTGAAACAATATTAAGTTGCCAATGATACTGAATTGGGAAGAGATGTGGACTCCTTTGAAAGAGGGAGACCCTGCAGAGAGACGTTGACAAATTAGAGAGATGGACAATCACCAAACATACGAAGTTTAACAACTGCAAGTGCCAGATTCTGCACCTGGGATGGGGCAGCTTGTGTGTATAGACTGGGAATGAGAGGATGGAAAGCAGCATCGTGGAAAGGGGTCCTGGTGGATGGCAAGGTGAATATGAGTCAGTAGTGGCCTGGCAGCCAGGATGGGCAACTGTGTCCTTTGGTGCATCAGGCAGAGCATTGCCAGCTGAGCAAGGTAGGGGATTGTCCCACTCTGCTCGACACAGGGGCAGCCTCACCTTGAGTCCTGTGTGCAGATTTGAGCACCACAATACAGGACAGATATTAAGCTATTAGAAAGTGTCCAAAGGAGGGCAGTGAAGATGGTGAAGAGCCTTGAGGGGAAAGCATAGGAGGAGCAGCTGAGGTCACTTGGCTGAGGGGAGACCTCATTGCAGTCTACAACTTCCTCATGAAGAAGAGCAGAGGGGCAGGCACTGATCTCTTCTCTGTGGTGACCAGTGACAGGACTTGAAGGAATGGCCTGAAGTTGTGTCAGGGAAGGTTTAGGTTGGGTATTAGAGAATGATTTTTCAGTGGTTGAATGCTGGAACAGACTCCTTAGGGAAGTGGTGACAGCACCAAGCCTGACAGACCTCAAGTAGTGTTTGGACAATGCTGTCAGGCACACGGTGTTATTCTTGAAGCTGTCCTGTGGAGTGTCAGGAATTGGACTTCAGTGATCCTTGTGACTCCACTGCTTCTCAGAATATTCTATACTTGTAATTCTTTCCAGAGTTTGGCATATGAAATCTCTTATTTTCTTAAAAAGATGCAGAAGGATAAATGCAATCTTCCCTTGCTAGTGACCTTGTAGATTGTTAAATGAGAACACTATGTCATGTACCATAAGCTAGATAAAAATTATGGGAAAGGATTGTTACTACAATATTAAGAAAATAGATAACAGATATTAAGAAAATGACATCATAATTGTAACTGCAATTGACAGCCAAACTCTTTCTATACAGTATAACTCTTTCTCCAGATAATTTTCCTTCTGTAGACATCAAAGTATCTGAGCTATCCTCCAGGTTTTGGGCATCTCCCTCCAACTTTGTATGGACTTATTTGCCATCAGACACTGTGATATAAATTAATTTCTCTTAAAGCATAATTAAAAAACTTTTAGTTTTTTTTAAATATAAGTCAAAGATAAGTAATTTCTTTTAAAGATTTTTTTTTTAAAGATAAATAGTTAATTTCCTCTCCCAGAGGAAACTCTGACCAGAGTTGTTAAAGGCACAGAAATTTAGGTGGGGTTTTTTCACTTCAACTACATTGTGTAGTAGACCATGGTTAGTATTAGTAAGACTAAGACTCAGTTCCGTACTCTATTTTGTGTTATAAATTTTTAATTGATCTGAAGTTCATCGGGATTACCCTGATATTCATGAGAACAGCTTTTGATCACAGCGGTTTTGATCACAGCAGTTACTTCTGTAGTTAGGTTGAACTTTTTCTTCTGGGCTTCCAAGTCAGAGGCTTTTGCTAGTTGAAGGGCTGATAATTGTTACCAGGCACAGTTTTAAACACTGGTGTCTTAGAGAACCTCAAAGACAGAAGGTGTGAGCCATGATGTGGCACTTGGCAATCTGGTTTAGTGGGCATGGTGGTATATTAAGTCAAACATTGGTCTTAATGATCTTTTCCAGTCTTCTAGGATTCTATGATATTTGTTGTGGATATTTTTAGAAAACAACAATGACTAAATGTCACACTTCTAAAAAAATCCTGGTCTTGCTGTACAGGTTTTTGGCTCATTGGTAAGCTATTAACATCATCTTTTGTTAATATCATAATTTCCCCTAATTTTATTTATTTATCCAGGCACATGATGGCAGTAAAATACTGAAGAGCCCACTTGCCTCCTCTATCATCAAAGAGCACAATAACTGGCTACTGCAAGAATTTAGTCTAACCAGAATGACAGCCACAGACAAACTGCATTAAATGTTGGCACACATAATAATGATGCTTAAGGAATAAAACCTGTATCTCTGTGCATGTTCATTTGCGAATATTTCCTTGCTGCCTTATTTTCTACAAAACACATACTTGAGTATTAGGTGCCAGCATGAGTTAGAAATGTCTGTTCAAAATACAAAATAAAGCACTTTTTTTTTTTTAAGTTACATATTCATCACTCTCAAATGAGACTGAAATCCAGTACAGCTTTTTTTGTTCTGCTGAGATCCAGGAGAGATCAAATTGTGATTTAAAAATTGACCAAAAATATGGAGTAGAGATATCTTAGTGGCATTCTTCAGCCTATGCACTTAAAGAAGTTTTATATAATGTAGCTGTAATACGCATAAAAACATAAACTAGATATACATAAAAAAGTGTTCCTGAAGAGAAGAAAAGAAAAATGCAATGGAAGAAAAGAAAGGGACTAATGGAGTAATTTATCTGATGGCTTTGTATATTTTGCCTTCTCCTTTTTCTACTCAAAACTATCTATATCTATCTATCTATCTATCTATCTATCTATCTATGTGTGGATATGGATATATCTATATGCCTTAAGCAAGGGTCAGAGAAGCATAAAATGAATTACAACGTACCTACAAGTTTTCTCTGAAATGTTAAATTTCTAAATATAGAATTTTTGAGTTTATTCCATGAAGAATATTTGGGTTGATTCAAATAGCTTCAGTGTTGCAAGTGAAAAATGCAAAACTAGAAGTTTCTGCATTTAATTAATCTCACTTATTATTTTGTTCATAACCTCTGAAATTAATAATGCTATATGAGTAAAATTATAAAAATTACATTTTCTGGTGCATTTACACATGATATTTGTCTCTACCAAATGGCAGATTTATGACCAATGAAGTAGGAGACACTTACTGAACAAATTATTTCAGCTATGTATTTTCAACTAAACTGAATTTTTTTTCTATGTCTTAGCAAATTTTTGATATTACAGGAAAATTGCTAAAACATCATAGGGAGTGCTATTCCAACTATTTTGAACTTCACAAATAAGCTTATAGAAATTTGTATGTTAGTAGGACCAATAAAGGCTGCTCATTGTCTGAGATGTGAGTCTTAACAGTGTTAGTTGAGTGAACGAAATTTATGACAATGCAGATGTGACTCTTTGTAATGTGGACGAAATAGTATTTTACATCATCCAGTTAGCTCATTTCCCATGGTATGCATGGGCTTTATTACATAGTTGCTCATTCACTATGTTTTTAAGTATGGTATGAAAGATCTGAAAGTGGTGAACCACTGACACAAGTTGCCCAAATAAATTGTGGATGCCCCATGCCTGGAAGCGATCAGTGCCAGCTTGGATAGTGCCAAACCCCTTCTATGATGCTACTTACCTTAATCTTACATAGATTAAAGGGAATATTCATGTATAGAATACAAACTGCACTTAAGCCCTTTGAAAAACGTTCAGAAAATGCCTGTACTGTCATGTCAGAGTAGGAGGTAACAGTTTCACATATAGACAATCTCAATCTCTAGATATTTGATTTAAATATAGTAGTTATTAATTTACATATCTCTCTTCCTTAAAGACTTTTTTCCCCCTCAGTAATATTTTTTTGTGCCTTTAGGAGACAGCTAATATCCCTTTGGGGCAACTTGGTAACTATTTCTGCAGATCCCTGATCAACTCAAGTAATTTAAAATTGTTTTTTGGAATATGGCGTAACACATAGAATTATTATTACAGAACCCTACTCTGACTCAACAGTTGTTTTATCTGCACAGATGAAAAGTAGGTCAAAATAGTCTGATACGGATCAATGCCTCAAATGAATTTTCACTTGCCTTATTTATCAGTATCAGATATGTTTCTTATTGTGAAGCATCTTTGCTTTTAGTGACTAGTCTTTATATTCTGCTTTTCCTGAATTACTTCGAGGTAAAAGAAAAAATTTATATTCTCAGTAGATAAGAATTAGAGAGGCTGCTCTTTTACTAGTGACTAACATTAAACATGCCTTTTTTTCTGATCATTGTTGGCTTATAGAGAATTATACAGAATTATAATTGGTATATGCCAATTTTTCAATTTCTTAATTTCAAAAAATTTATGTCATAAAGTATAAAATAACCACCCATTTCTTTTCCCTTCTGTTGGTCTTTTAAATACTTGCTGTTAGAACATCATGGGAAGGGTAGCTATCTGTAAAAGTAGTACACGGCAAAACAGTAATGAAATGCATGCAAACGACTCTGTCACCTACTGTTTTGCGAGTTACACACATAATCAGTTCTGAAGTTTAGTTTTCAAGTGAAAAAGGCCACAGGGATTTTTCTTAAAATTTCAGCTACCTTTGGAATATGATCTGTGCTGCCTCTAGTTCCTAATTCCCAAGTTTGAAATCTAAGACTTAGAGAAGAATAGCCCATCTTGACATCACTTGTCTCTCCTATGGTGGCAGCTGGTCGTGTCCAAAGATGAATCAATGTCTCAACGTTCAGTAGAAACTAGTATCAAGTGATGTCTCTCATGGGTCTGTAGTTGGACAATTACTATTTAATATCTTCATCAGTGACATAGTCAGTGGGATTAAGTGCTTCTAAACTCATCATGTTAAGATTCATGGATGCATCTGCTCCTTCAAATCTCAATTATAAAAATACTGCTGGTGTCAGAAGATTTTCACTAAATATAATCTCCCATTTTTTAGCAAGTCTGAACCTTCATGTTAGAAAATAATGAAGTTTTATAACTTACTCCTCTTGGTTAATTTCATAGTATTTTTAAGCAGCAAGAATATTTTCAATTTAAAGGTTAAGTTTAGGGTTTTTTTAAGTCTTTTTCTATTTCCCCTTACCCAAGGGAAAATTGTGTATGGATTTCAATAGTGTGCCTTTTGTGCTCATAGTCTGCAGTAATGGGAGCCTCAACTATGTTCAGTAGAAACCTTGTAAATTAAAAAAAATGGCAATCGGAATGAACTACTTTGAATCAAGGTGACAGCTGTGAGTGCAGACTTGTTAGTGAGTTCTGCAGACAGCAAGTGGCAGCTTCCCACTTTATTTTCTGGTAGATCAGGGTATATATACTACTATTTTACATTTTAAATCACATTTGAATTTCATAATACTTGGTGACTCTTTATGGTTTTAATTAGCACTCAGGCTACATATGTTAGAGAGTTACAGGGCATGAGACTTCTAGAGAGGACAAAACCAAAACACTTCCTTTTCCTGCCATGGCAATAACTATTCAGTCTCAGGAACTTTCATTTAACACGTAACATAGCAAGATGTAGTGTATCTTCAGGTAAGACGAGAGCTTGCATGTTTTTTCTTTTTTTTTTTTTTAGGTAGGAGATGGTCTCAGTGAATAAATGGTTGTGAGTTTTCTGAGCAGATTAATTCTTGTGAGGCAGGTCATCCATCAGCAAACTGGTTGTGAAGAAATCTTTGATGTGAATCTTCCTTCTGTAACTTCATATTTTTGAAAATGTCTCAGCAAAGGCAACTGATTTAAACTTGGAGTAAAAGTGGCTCACTTTGCATATTCAAAGACTGCACACACATAGGTACTGATAACAAGTTTTCAGTAGCTTCAGGGAAATATTAAACTTTTGTCTTTTTAAGTAACACGTATTTTTCCAAATAGCAAAGTATCTTTAGTATTTCAGTATCTTGAACTCTACCAAATATTAATCATACCAAAATTGAACTTTAGCCTATCCTTTCTAGTTAGCAGCCTCATATGAATGTATGTATCTGCTGTATTCTTGGTTTCAGAAGGAATTGCGGTAGTAGATTCACCTTGCTCCCCAGGTCACACTATGATCATTCATGACAAGAAAAACTAAGAAAAAAAAAAAGATTTGTCCCAATTTGTGTCACGGTTTGATGCTGGCACAATGCCAGTGCCCCCATGAAAATATATGCTCCCTGGTATCCGCTGTGAGATGTGACCAGGAATAGAGCAAAGCAGGCTTCAACTTAAGAATAAAGAAGAAAAAACTTTATTAACCTACAAAAAAAAAATAAAAAGAAACACACACAGAATTCAGAATAAAAACCTTCCAAAAACATTCCTCCTCCTCTCACCAAATTTCCAATACATCACAGTAGTACAAAACCTTGGATTCTCAATTCCCTTACCACCCTTCAGATCACCAACGCTCAGTCCATCACCACCCTTTAGATAATCAATTCTCAGTTCATCAAGGAGAGAGAAGTCCTTCTTGTACCATAGGCTTCCCCTGGAAACACAGTTGAGACCTTTTGTGTTTCCATGTCACACGTAGCACCGCCCAGAGATCATTTGCCATCCTGACATCTTCCTTCCATGCCCAGTGCTCTCACCACTGCGCATGAATCCAGAGCTGCTTCTTGGGTTTCCCTTTTGAGGATGCTTTGCCCAGTTCCAAAAAGAGCACAGTCTCTCACTTTCGGGACACCAGTTCCCCCCCAAATTCACCCCCTGGAGCTGAGGAGTCTCAAGAACAGAGATCATCTTCTTCCCTGAAGATAGAGGGCACCACCACCCTCCTCACCCATTGTCTCTGTTCACACACTCCTTCACATAATATCACTGCACTCTCTTGGCTGCAAGCCATTGCCTCCCCCTAAATGCAGTCTCTGTGTCACAGGAAAAATGGTTCTGTCCATGGCTATACAAGAAAAGTCCAGTCAAAGGCCTCATCTCCTCCCACCTAAGATTCTTCTCAACTTCTCTGGTGGCCCATTTCTTCTTATCTCTATCTCTCTTCTCATTCAACTCCAGGAGGATCAGCATTTGTAAGGTTTCCATCATCCGAGAAAAGGGTTAAAAATGTCAGGCTCTGCCTGTCCAGAACTCCCATGCTGCCCTGCCAGGCACCTTCTCGCTACCCCCCTTCTCCTTCCTGCCCGGCCATGTTGCCCGCACATAATATTGAATTTGAAGGTGGCACAAGCACCGTCTCTCTCTCTCTCTCCTGGGGGTGGGGGGGTGGAGGCGTTGCTGCCCGATGCCTCTTGGTGCTCCTTCACCCATCCTGCCTTCACCTCCCTTTGTTCAAGGCCCGGCCTACCTCACCCGGCCGCATGGCTTCCCCTCTTCCGCCCAGCCCACAGCTGGGCAGGGAAGGTCAGAACCCTTCACTGACTGGAACCAAGAGCTTCCCTCTGGGAGTTCCCTGCTTTTAACCCCCAGTGTTTTCAGAGGCCCCAGTGTTTTCAGGTGGTCCTCAGTGGCCACACCAGGTGTCAATATTCAAATCTGAGCACCTATTGGTGTGACCACAGCATCCCAAAAAAACCTCACTTCCCTTTCAAACCAGGATTAGACAAAAAATTTATTAGGACATACTCTAAAAGAGACATTTTTAAACTAAAGGATACTATTAGGAGAAGAAATAAGCAAACTGATTAGTAACACATTGAATTCTTAAAATAAAAAGAAATTCTAACCTCCTTGTAAGACAATTCAGTTAACTCTTAATTGGAGTGATTGCTTTCGAAACACAACTCAGTAAGATCATGAAGGGAATTCTACAGGGCAATAATTACAAAAGAATAAGTTTGGGCTAAAAGAATGGGAAAGTATTTTTTAGTATTATGCTCCTAATTGTGTCAAAATAAGTGGTATTCTCAGTGTATTATGTAATGTATTTTCAGGTTTCAGCATAATTTGGATTAGTGATGAAGGAAGAGAAATGACTGATAAGAACTCACACCTAAAGAAAGTATTATTGAGTTTTATGTATGCTTTAATTTTTACTTTCATTTTGCTTAACTTGCCTGAACAATTTTTCTGCTTGAACCATATCCTTTTTGATACAAACAACCTGCGACTGTGCTGTCCCTCAGTAGGGGGCTAGGTATGTCCCTTGTGGGCTGGAGCAAATAATCAGCGTTGATTCACCTTTGACCCTTCAAGACCATTACATGTGAAAAGGGGCACATTGTTGTTCTAGTGTTTCTTGCCTTGCTGTGACTGTTCACTTTGATGACGCTAACACATCCTTGTCATTCTGGTGTTATCTTGCTGTGATTCTCTCACAGCAGAGTAGTTGAAAGAACGTTTGCCAGGTGTGAGAAGAACACGGTGATCATGTGTGTGATTATGATTAGATTTAGGTTTAATACAGTATCTAAATATTGTCATTGCAGTATATAAGAACTCTATGAGCTATTATGATGGATTATGACCACAAGGTTGTGGTCCCTTCTGTTGAATCACGACCTTTGGTGAGACCCCTTGCTTCCTAAAACTTCTCAGAGAAGTCTAGGTGCAGCTAGGTACATCTAGTTTCAGATTTGGTTTCAGTTTATGACTGAGGGGTTATAATATAGACAGGTTCAGCTAGAAACCTACAGGTTTACAGTCTTTGATGATGCAGAATTCCCAATTACAAAGCAGCAAAGCACCTATGAAACTATTGCAGGATTTTGTCTCTATTATTTGCTTGAATCTTAGCACTTCCTGCACTTTGTCCAAAAGTGAGTATTGCACTCATCCAAAAGTGAGTATTTCTCATCTTGAGATGGGATATACTCTGCAGGAATCACTTGTAAACTGCTTGCAGCCTCTGGATTCCAGTTTGCTCAGTTGACCTAGTGTCCAGCAACATTTTATTCCCTTTTATAGGCCTGTATACACCAAAGTCAATCACAAATACCTCTGCTCCCCCATCTCTGAACTGTATTAATTATTGAGGATTCAGCCAGTTCTTCCTGTAATATCCACCTGGTGTTCTTATACTAAGACAAACCCCACTGCCTATTAGAGACAGAAAAAAGGGAGAAGAATGCATGCATGGCGGAGGGGAAGGGCATACTAAGACCTGATCAAGTGATACCAATATCATTGGTATCACACTGCTTTGTTTTTATTTAACCATTTTTGGGATTTTTGAGCACAAATGTATAATGTTACTGTCCTATGAACTATCTATATCTGAAGGCTTGTGTCAAAATAACTGAAAGTAATATAAATCATATATTGTGTTACTTTAGTTCTTGACAAAACACAATTCAAACAAACTAAAATATTCATATTTGTGCTTTCTAGCACGCCACCTCAATCCATAACCATCATAAATGGAAAAGATAGTGATGCCAAACTGCTTTGAAATAATTCACTTGGTATCCTACAATCAGATCCACAAGCAGATATAAGAAAAAAACTAACAGGGAGATTTTAGAAAATTTTAGCAGGAAAAAAATATTTAGTCTGTATTCAGGAATTTTTTTCTTTTTGAATTATATGTCTGAAACCAATGAAACTACTGTCATTGTAATGACTAAGGTAATCTGTTTTCTGGATTAAGTTTATATTTGCTAAAAAAATAGAAGGTCATAAGTTCGTTAATGTAGCAAAAGTAATGCTCTCTCCAAACTCTTCATGAATTCCACTGCACTGAAGGCATAATATCAAACTAACATAAAGATATTATGTTAGATATTATTTTCTAGAAAAATTTTAGAGAAATTTGAGCCATATCCAGATGGCTTTTGAAGATTTCCTGTGCCATTGTTCAGTCGCTCTCTCAGTATAAAAGTATTTCCTTTTATTCAGAGGGAAAGTCCTGTAATTCTGTTGCTCCTGTCACTGGATACCATGTAAAAGAGTCCGACTCTGTCCTTTTTGTATCCTTCCTTCAGGGATCTTGATAAGACCCTTCTGTGTGTCCTCTACTTAAAACTGAACAGTTCAAGTTCTCTCAGCCTTTCCTTATAGGAAAGACACTCCAGTCCCTTAGCTTTCATGGCCCTTCACTTGACTGTCTCCAGTACTTCCATGTCTATCTTGTAATGGGAAGCTCAGAACTGAATACAGTACTTCAGAGTTGGCATCAGCAGTGTGAACAGGAGATAATAACCACCTCCCTCAAATTGCTGTCAATTGTCTGCCTAAAGCAGAGCAAGATGCCAATTAGCCTTCTTTGTTCTAAAGACACTCTGCTTTGTGTTTTCTTTTATGTGGATGTGGCACATGAGGATATGATTTAGTGCTGAACAAGGTGATGCTAGATTAATGGATAATAGATTAATAGACTCAATGATCTTAGAAGTCTTTTTCCAGCCTTAATGATTCTGTGATTCTATGCTTACCAGCATCCTCAGGTTTTTTTCTACCCAGGAGCTTTTAGCTGCTTCTTCCCAGGTTGAAGGACTTGGCACTTCCACTTGTTGAACTTGAAATTCCTATTTTTTCCTCCAGCCTTTCAAAGTGCCTTTAGAAAGCATCATCACCCTTTGATGTATCAGTATCATCACAGTATCAATATTAAAATGTAAAATAAATATTTATGGTGATTTTATATTATTTAAGAATAGCCTGTTCTATTGTAAAATAGTCATCTTAAGTGGCCTACAAGAGGGCTTTTAAAAATTATACCAATAAAGATTTGCAAACTTATTATAAAGATTTGAGAGATCAGTCCATCTTGTTGTTTATAGCTTTATAGGCTATTGTCAAGATGAAAAACAAATTGATCTGTTCATTTGATGTCCAGGAATGATAAATTTAGAAGCAATTCTAATAACAACAGAATGGACCATGGGAGGTTTATAGTTTAGAATGATGTTTTGTCTTCTTCCTAAGTAGTCTTCTTAAGTGCAGATTTTGACTTTCATCAAATGCATTGAGCATACTCCTCCATTCTAGTAAGCTGTATTTTTGATGCAATAACACAAGTTTTCATCTATGGAATTATTAATTATTAGAATAATAAGTAAACAAACAGTATTTTCTGAAAGATGCCTGTTTCTACAAATCTTTAGAGATGCCTTCTTTCTTCCTTTCATTGCAGCACTTTTAATAAAACAAATACTTTACTGAAAGCTATTTTTCTTCTGCTCAGTAATGTGTGATAAATGCTTAGAAACAGTGGACAATGTGGGAAGCATCTCTTTTTCTCTGGTGCTGCTTTCAAACTACCTTAAAAATGCCCTGAGCCCACAAAAAGACCCCAAACCCACGAATTAAGTCTTCAAAGGTATATTTAACCATGATGATGGTTATGGTTATCATAAAACTTGATACCTGATGTGCTTATTTAAATTCCACGGTGTATTCCATTGGAGCCTAAATATATTTGGCCCTCAAGTCTGTGTATATCAGCTCACATTATGCTGTAAATTGTTTTTAACTTGGAAGAGCCTAAACATGAAGGTAAATTTAAAAGATTGAATACTGGTTGTTGCCTCTCACTTGTATGGATCATAAAGAGTACCAATATTGCTGTAGCATTCAAATCATAATGCACAACAGTGTGTATTTGGAGATTGTTTAATGTTTGTTGTTGTCTATACCGTGCTTATAGAAGTAATCTTTGTACCCAGCAGAGTTTTACATCAGAAGCACACTCGCTGTGAACCTCAGTATATCATTGAAAACCTGAATCTGAATTTAGAATTTTAGCAGAAGCTTCTTAAACGTATTTGAGAACTAATTTTAATTTAAGAATTAACTCATAATTATTTTATGGATGCCTGATAAAGGATCTTAAAGCTGATTTACAAGATTTAGTAAATAGAAATTTAGCTATCAAAGGCTACAAGAGGCTTGGTGAACAATCTATATTAAATTTTCAAGTTGGAATGGAATTCTTGCAAAACTATTTTTCATTTTCTGCCTTTTATTTGGACTCAAAATTATGACTGCTCTAAAACCTACAAACATCTGATTTGGAGGCCAAATCACTATTACCTTTGTGGTCCTCTCAGTTTTCAGAGTCCTGCTATTTCCATACTCTGAATGCTTTTTTTTTTTTTTTTTCCTTTTTCCTGGCAAATAAACTTCCTGTTCACTAAATGACTCCATGCTCTTGTTCTTTTTGAGTATAATTTTCCTTATTGACTCACATTGATCTGTTTGGTTTGCGTAATTGACTGAATTACTTCATAGGTTTGGGTTTTTTTGTGAAGTAATGCTTGTTTTTAGACCTTATGTATGAAAATAACTACTCTTACTATTTTTCTGATGGTGGTACTCTGTGTTTGTAAGCTTGACAGATTATAAGAGAAAGTCATAAGGAATAGCATAACCAGTTTCTGAATCACAAATTGTAAAGATAGCATGGAATCAACATAGAGAAATAAGCTGAAATCATGGGAGTGTTTCAGTGGGAGAGGATTTGAGTACTGACAATGAACATAGTATTAAGGTTATACCAACACCTTTGAGGGAAAATCCCTACAAAAGTGTGTGAACACATAGTTATATAAACATATGCGAGAAAGCACAGCTCTATTTAGCACTCGTAAAATTTTGTTTAGATAACTGCTTCCAGTTTTGGGAAAGATTATAGCATTTAATTCTCCTCTGTCATTTGATAGCCATAACTTTAGGTATCGTGTCAGGGCTCAAGTTTCTTCTGTTCCTTAGGTGTATTTTGTCAATTCAGAACAGATTTTGTTTTCTCTTGTGCAGGATGAGTTTCCTACATCTTTCTATAAGTGCGAGAACACTAACAATATGTAGCGTTTTTTCCCAGCACTGAGTCCAGTTTATGTTCACATTTTTGTCTCTAATACTAATCATTTTTATAACATTCAGTTTATTCAATTCTCAAAATTCTATGCTGTTTTCAACAGAAGCTCTTATTTTTCATTCCAGATACCTTTCATTTATTATCAGCTCTGTAATCTGACCCTGAAAGTTTTCCTGTTGAAGGCTAAATTATTTGGTTTTTATATTCAGCCTCCTTTCAATTAGTTGTCTAGCTTGTATTGGATCTGGGATCCTCAAAGAGGCAAGAGCAGTTGTTAGCTGTAGTAAAGTTGTTTATTGTATGAACAGATCAGTCTCGAAGGTAAAGAGTTCAAGGTATTAAAGTCCATGTTAACGTGTTAAAGTCTGTGTTAAAAACTTTTTGTCATAGAGTCTCAAGCAAAAGCTGCAGCTGCAACAGCTACTGCCTGGCATAGAGTCCCAGGTCCTGTGTAGGAACAGCAGCAGCAACAGTAACAGTTGGTCTCTGGTATAGAGTCTGATCTTCCAGGCAGCAGCAGCAGGAACCTCTGGCATAGAGTCCCAGGGCTCTATGCCAGAGGAACAGCAGCAGTAGCAACACCAGCAGCAGTCGTTCCTTGGCTTAGTCCCATATTCCGAACAGCAGCAGTAGGTACTACAGCTTTCTCTTCTTCTTTCTTATTTTCTTTATCTTGTTCTTTTTCTTCAATCTTTTCCTTTTTGTTGTAGTTGATTTCTCTTACAACTCATTACAAGGTATTTTATTTATAAAACATCTAATTAGCTAAAAGCACAATTATAAAACATTCTTTCAAAACTAATCTAAACTTAATTTTAAATGTGTGAAAGTAGTACGAAGGTAGTGTCAGTTCTTACCTAAAAACTATGCATATATTAATATTTATTTATGCAAATATACTATCTGTTTTCTTACTTAAAATTTACATACATGAATGGTTCTATCTATGTATACCTATAGTTGTATTTGTTTCAGAGATGTAAGCAAAGTTTTGCTATGTTTTTATTATGTCCGCAGCTAAATTACTTAACTTTAAACTAGGCCTTAGGGCCTTTACTAGCTAACACAGTTTTTTAAGTTACTTAAAATGTATTTCTACTTACTTGAAACTATAACTTAAACTTCCACCTACTTAAAATAAACTTTTATTTCTACTTTATATCTGTGTGATTTAATATATCCTAATTTCTCTAAAGGCTTTAATTCAATCTCTGCATTCATCTCTCTGAGGAACACAGAGAGGCTTGCATTCCAACAATTAGTTATCAATCTTTGGCTCAAGCGTTCTGTATTTAGAAATAAATTTTCAGTATAAATTTTTCTAACTCATTTTCCTTCAATTAGTTGATATTTAACAAACATTCCACTTGTGAATCTATATATACAATCTCTTTTCTAATATGCTGTCTCTTAATAGGTAATAAAAATAGAGTTCTGAATAATTTTCTCCTTCTTTTGCAATTTCTTTTTTCTTTGTTTTAACTTTGTTTTAATTCAAAGGATAAAAATTCATTGTGTCTTTGTCAGCTAGTGGGATGCATTCTAAAATCAGAAGCAGTGAGACATCAGCTACCTTTAGAGGAAATGATAAATGCAGTCCCCTACCTAACTAAAACATTGAGGACTTGGCTAAAAGAGAGGTTTTACCCTCAAGTGGAACATTATAATTTTTTAAAAAAAGGTATTTGATAGATGTGGTCCAGCATTTCTGACTTAATTTTCTTCCTTCCGATTTCATTCATGGAATGTAAATTGTATATTGTTCAATAGTAATCTTTAGAAAAGTCCATATTTTACACCAAAAGGTTTTTAAATTATTATAGTGCTTTACAAATCACATTCCTATTCACAAATCCATTCATTTATGGACTGTGCACCTCAACTGACCTACGATGATACTGATAAACCCTAATTCCTTATTTCCTCTGATTAAGTTTGGGTAAACATCTGCTGACACATTCAGTGACCTGTCAGAATTGGCCTGACTCACAGAAAGTCCCATTAACCCCTTCCTGTAATAGCTTTGTATCCTGTGATTTTACTGGAATAGGAATCATAAAAGGAGTTCAAAAGTACTCAGTTCATATGCGCAAAATCATAAGGATTTCCCAAATTGACGCCACACTCATTCTTTCAAAGTGCAAATTCATGTAGAAAATGTCAATATTATTTCCAAGTCAAAGGGGGGTATTTTAAGCCCAAACTCAAAAGTCAGCTTGTACAGAAAAAGATGAAGTGCTTTTTAATGTTACAGTGTGTTTTCTGCATTACTTCTTACCTGTTCTGGGGGGATATGCACTTGCAGCTGGTATTTAGAGCCAAATATTGGTAGACATAAAAGCTTTCAGGCAGACAGCTGTATCCTTCATTTAAAGATGCTGACTGGGGCATAACCTTATGCACTGTTGTTAGAGTTCTAATACATTAGCTTTTTGTACTTCATTGTACATTAAAACATAAAGGAATGGCAGTTTTTTGTGATATTTTTGCCATTTCTCACACTTGCAATGTCGTTTCTGCCCACTTGCTTGTTCCAACACATGGCAGAAAAAAGATACAGGATATTTTTCTTTGGTATCTATCTTTCATCCCTTCAGCAACTATTGAAACCACTGGCTAACTTCTATCAGTTGAAGAGGAGAATGACTTCATAGCCATAGCAGCTGTTAAGGGAGAGACACTCTCCAAGTTCCCTTACTGAAAAGCATATGAAATTGAAATGGGTGATTTTTATCAGGCCTTATGGTTCCAAGAAGCATGGTTGGCTCATGTGTGTCAATTAGCAATCAGACAAAAAAGTACATTGCCTCTTTGCCCTGTCAAAAAATTGCATGTTTTCAACAAAGGCTGAGGACTGGTATGACAGGTTGTCATGGTTTGACATTGGCACGATGCCAGTGCCTCCATGAAAATACTCTCTTTCTGGTGTCTGTTGTAAGATGTGACTAGGAATAAGCAAAGCAGGCTCTTATTTAGGGGAAAAAACCTTTATTAACTAAATTACAAGAAAACTAAACTACAAAGAAAGAAAAAAACACACAAGGAAAATGAAAACTGCATAGATACATCTCCTCCTCCTACTCTCTACTAAATTCCTAATACATTTCCCAAATTACTAACTCTTGGTCTGGCACTACTCTTTAGAATACTCAATCTTTAATCTATCAAGAGTAGAAGGAGTCTTTCTTTGTGCTATGGGCTTCTTGTCACACGTAGCACCGCCCGGAAATCTTTTTACCATCGGGACATCTTTCCATGCTTAGTGCTCTCACCACTGTGCATGGATGGACCAGGGCTGCTTCTAGGGTTCTTTTTAAGGATGCTTTGTCTCATTCTGAAAAGGGCACAGTCTCTCTTTCGAGACTTCTGTCTCTCTCACATTTTTTCACCTTCTGGGGCCAAGGGGTACTCACACTGAACTCTCCTGGTTCTGAGGCCTTGCTTCCCCCTGGAATGCAGTCTCTGTATCACAAGGAAACAGTCCAGGGTTATACAAAAATGAGTCTAGCAAAAATGCCACTCTATCTTCTCTATTCTTCTAACATCTCTCTCTCACTTGCCTAGACTTTCATCACTAACCCACTTCTTTCTTCATCCTCTACTCTTATCTTTCTTCTAGGAAGGGTTAATGTTCTGTAAAGTTTTCAATGTCTACAAAGGGTTAAAAGCTCTTACAACACACCCTCTCTTTCGCTGCAGCAGCAAATGATATCAAATTCTAAGATAACAGTCTCAGGCACGTCTGTCTGTCTGTCTGTCTGTCTCTCTCTCTCTCTCTGAGGGCGGGGCAGGGGGGGCTGTTCGATTGCTCCTGGTGTCTCTGTCTCTCTGTCTCTCTCTGTCTCTCTCTCTCTTCCACCCTTCCACCCTCGGAGGGGGGAGGGGGCATGCCTACCTCTCCCAAGGCCGCATGGCTTTCCCCTCCCCCCGCCCAGCTAGCAGCTGGGCCTGGGGAGAGATCCAACTCTTCCCGCCGGAAATTCAAAAATTCAAAGAGAGCTCCCAGGGCGAGAGCCTTGCTTTTAACTCCGTGTTCTCAGAGGCAGATCCAATGCCTTAGTGGCTAAACTAGGTGCCAGTATTAAAATCTGAACACTTATTGGTGACCACAGCATATCTCAGAAATCCTGAGAAGATCTGTGTCATTAGGTACTGACAAGTCTTCTGGTAGCTGAGTTACAGAGAAAATGTAAGTTTTGCATTTAGGAACAATATCTTAAGGAAAGCAGAATTTTAAATAGAAAGAGCTGTAAATTAAACTAGCTTCATAACTGAAACATAACAATATTTTATTATCTAATTTTGGAATCTTTGGGGGTTTGTGCTAAAATTAACAGTGTGTCAAGCTGTAACTATCTAGATCTAAGCAGCAAGACTCTCATTTTTGGATTCTGAAATACTTCAGTAAAATGATGTTTTTTCCATCATACTAGATTCCTTTCATATCTGTATTGATAATAATAGGAACTAAAATAATGAAAAGAAAGCTTTGAAATTCAAAAAACTTATCCTGAATATTTGATTTGCTTTGTGGACAAAGAGATGGACCGATTCAGGATAGGTGAGTGGTTTGCAAAATTGTTTAAACTTTTAATTTTTTCTGTGATTTATGGCAGAAAAGGAAACTAAACTATGTTTCTTTTTAAGGCCAGTGAAAAGATCTTTCCTTTCTTTTAGTATCTGGAAAACAAGGTAGTTCAAAAAGTATCAGACACACTATTTTCAAGGACAGAAATTGGATTTTCATCTACCTTGAGTTATGTGGAAAATAGTACTTGGCAGAATTGACATCTGGGAAATTTGAAATAGAAAGTTTTATGTTTATCTTTGACTGGATAGTCATTAATTGCTACATTTTCCTGAACAACATCTCTACAAGTGAATTGTGCATCCTGTATCTTTTGTGTTCCATTGGAGTCCTTTCAAAATGACAAAGCATGTGTGTTTGCATAAGGAAAGGGAGAGGGAAGAGTCCAGAGGAAGGCAAGGAAGAGGCTGACAACCTCAAAGACCTTTTTGAAATTTACTTCACCATTTCATACCTACAGGGGAATCAGGCTTTATTAAAAGTCACACTTATGGATTTCATGGTAACAAAGATGTAGACCTGTTAGTCACAGCAAGTTGATCACATGTGAATAATATTATTAAAGGTGGGATTAAGCTTGACTCAGTCATGTTTATAAGAATAAACACTATGTGTAAAATATTTATTATGAAACAACTAATGATTTCTTGCCAAGACAGTCTTTTAGAGCATGCCAATATTACTAGATTATTACTTGTAAGGAAATAAATATGAATGAGCTCAATACCTGTTATAGATGTCAATCTATTTATTAGGAATGTATTAATCCTTTTAATAAAGCTATATTTTTGTATTTTCAGTTGGTTTTTACCCCTATATATATGCTAAAAAACTTTACTGGCTAGACTACCATATTTTCTTATGGGTTAATGGGTTCCTATTTTCTTTCTTTCTTTCTTGTTTCCTTGTTTCTTTTATTTTTTAATGGCTGGTGTAAATGGGAAAATATTCTATATGTAATCATACATTTTGATGTTCCAAAATCACCTCTCTAGCCTTTGACTGTTATTATATTTCTGTATTGAATTTTGAGGAGGCCACAGACTTCAAAGTGAAACACAGCAGTTACATAGACTGATCTTAATGTAGGATTTATGCTGTAACATCTTTCTTTGTTGTGATATTGATTAAATTTAAAATACAGTTATTTCAGAATAACCATAAAGAAAAAAGAATTCATTTACTGCCCTTGATTTCACAACCATAACTTATAAGATCTAAACAATTAAATATTACGCACCTGTTCAGGGAATCCCTGCACTAAGCTCCTGTAAAAGTATCTCGTACATATTGTATATATATTGATTATATTCAGCAGAATGCTTTCTTTCAGGTCTATCTAGAATTAAATGTCTTTTCTACAATGTTGCAATAATTATTAGTCACTGCTTTGTGACAACCAAACCCCATATAGCACTACTGTATCTGAATGAATTAACTGGGGAATTTCTTCTCCTTTATCAAGCACTAAAATTAGCACAAAGCTAACTTCTTTACGGTGTGTGTTTGCCTTACAATGATAGTAGAGTCTTGCACTTGTGTACAGTTACCAGCTACTCACACACAGTACCTTGTCATAGTAGAGGCTTTCTTTGTTACACAAGTACTTATATAAAAAAAAACCAGAATAAAATAATTCATAATCTGAAATCTTGAACATTAAAGTTGAAATGCACTTGAACTGCCCTAAGTATTGAAACATGAAAGGGCAGTAAGAAAGTAATTGCAATCAGAAACAGATAAAATTGAAATGAATGATATTCATTAGCTGAGGGATTTAGATACTTGCTGGACCATGTTATCTCAGAACTAAAGCACTTTTCACTCCTTGAAGTTTCTATCCCTATGAACCCCTTAAGTTATGGAAGTATTATCCAGATTTTCAAACAGGGAAAGCATATGGACATTGCAATGCTTAGGTTGGTATTAAAAAATCCTAATATCTTTCTGCTTAAATCTATGGTTTATGTACTTGTTTGCTATACATGTTGTACGAACAGTGTGATCAGAAACAAATCCCAAGAAACTGTCACCTTTTCAAACCGCTTTATTTTGAGTGGCTTTTGCTAAAATGAATATTGTTATTCTTTTATCATCATCTTCTTCTATATTCATCTTCTTCTATTATCATCATCATCTCCTTTTTCATCATCTTCATCTTCATCATCTTCTTCTTCCTCATCTTCATCTTCTTCATCATTATCATCATCATATTCTTCTTCTTCTAACATCATCATCTTCATCTTCATCATCTTCATCTTCTTCTATCATCATCATCATCATCATCATCTTCTTCTTCACATATTTGATGTTTTTAAACTGATATATCTATTCTTAAAGTAAAGATATGGTACACTTGAGCCCTCACCTAATCATTAATCTGTGGTAGAACTAGCTATGGCTGTTTTCAGATAAGAAAATAATTTCTAATGAATGACTAAGAGTGGAACATTATGACATTTTGGCTGGACCCCAACTTGAAGAAAATGGCAAAAAATGAGGCAAAGGAAGGAACAGTAAAAAGAGATGATTAATTTATACTGAAGCTGGACTGGAAACCAGTAATGTAAACCAGATTTTGTAATGTGCTAGTGTCCTGGGTTGGCTGTATGATGGTTTTATCCCCAATTGTCTTGTTCTGTTCATACTGAATAGTAAGTTTTGCACCTTTAAGACTTATTGCAGAGAGTGAAGGGGGAGAGAGAGGTGCACAGTTTTTTTTCCTCCAGACATTGCACTCCCCCACATTCCTTCTCCTGACCTGTTGTCTGCAGACAGACGGCGGACAGAGCTCTTCTTTTGCTTTTTAGTTAGTATTAGCTAGCTGAGGCAAAGAAGTTCCCTGGACTGTGGTTTTTTTTTCCTTTTCTTTGGACCTCTTTGAAACCTGCACTGGACTGAGCACCCAGGGGAGCACCGGCAGCTCACATTTCTGGCCAACCAGAAATGTTGCGGGCCGGGCCTGGCCTGCAACAATTCCAGCACCGGAGGGACTGATCAGAGACTGAGTGAGCTGCAACCCGGGGACGGGGTTTTCTCAGTTTGTCATCTCTTTTAGAGTGGCAAGGGGTCTCATTGTTTGATATTGTTTTAGTTTTATTGTTTAATAAACAGGTTTTTTCCACCTTTCTCCAAGGAGGTATTGTTTTTTTCCTCCCGGACCAGTTGAGGGGGGGAGGGGCCGATTGTATCTGTTTTTCCCACTGGAGCTCCTTGGGGGATTTTTCCCCAAATTTACTCTAAACCTGGACAGCTAGTTGGAAGGCAATACTCCGTGAAAAGAGGAATTTTTGGCTGTCAAACAGTGGTTCACATAGAATCACAGAGCAGAGAATATTGCTTGAAAATCCTGTAGGGTTTCTTTGAGCATCAAAAAGATTTTTGTGCCAAAGAAACATTGGAAGAAGTAACAGTTATCCAAAAATAGGCAAAGATTTTGTGAATTTCTTTTCCCTCTGTAAGAAATTATTATTATTATTATTATTAATAATAATAATAATAATAATAATTTAATTAAAGTTGTAAAACATCTTCTATCCATATATAAACAAAGTATGGACTGATCTGTTTAGTGTAAGTCACACAAAAAGGATTTTGAGATTTATCCAACTCTAAAACTTGTTGGTGCTATATGGCAACGTATCAGAATTATGCTATCAGGAGATAATTTTTCTGCTGACTAGTGCTGTGTAATTCAACTGAAAGGTTTTTCACAGGCAATGTTAATATTTAAATTGTTTAGCCTTAAAGTGGGCAAAACACTAGAGAATACAGGGCAAAACCCCTAGTTGTTCTGGGAAGCACGATGGAGATCTTCATATGTTATCATAAATTTTAATTCAGTCTTTCTAAGGTAAAGACCCTCCACTAACCAAAAAGTGTTTTCTCAAATAAATTAGCCAGGTAATAACAGATGGGTGCATGACAGTGGGTTTGCTGTACTTCACTGCAAATATATACAAGTAGTAGATATCTTAGTATAATCCTCTCCATGATAAATAAATGTGTCTTTTCTCTTCAAATACTGAAAATGGTCGATGTTCTAAGCAGATATTCATGTACTCAGTCCCAAGCACATCTTGCTCAGTGACTTCAGGACCATGAAGTAAGGAACATGGGAAAAGTTAGATTTTTGTTGTGCTAATGGGGCAGCAAGTACAGAGGTATATTGCTTTTGGTGTTAGCTTTTGGGCATTTTATAGTAAATGTATAATGATCTTAAATTAGGAATAAAAAAAACTCCATCATTATTTTAGTAAGATGTTGGAAACTTTAGTCACTAGTGAAGCAAGGCAAATTTGTTTTAATTATTCATATGTTTGGCTGGTTACACACATCCCTTGAGTATTTCCAGACATGTTTCCTAATCATTGGGAAACTTATAGAGTTTCCAATGAGCAAACTGTTTCTTGCTAATTCCACTTCAAATACAATGCTTCAAAAATTAATAATCAATTAAGGTTTTACTTTAGAGACAAACTTGCTTCCTAGTTAATTTTTCTTAGCTCATAAAAATTGTGCTGACAAGTGGTTGAGTCATATCTTTTATGATCTTGCCAAAAGCCACACAGCAAGCACAGGAAAGGTTGATATAAAGTGAAACCATAGGCATTAACTCCACAATTAGATAATTATCCAGATCAGTATTGGTATGAATGTGCATTGTGAAGCAGTAGAAATCACACTGTGAAAGGGTCTGCTATGCTCTTGAAAGTGAAGTCAAAATCCTGCAGTGCTGCTATGGTGACATTGCCAATATCATCTAGTCAGTTATAATCTTCAGGAACTTGGATTTCTGTAAGAACATTAAAATTTTTTAATAGCACTCAGGGAAAAAATTGCATGACCCTGTAAAGTACACCACACATAGACTGTAAGTCAGAAGAAGACCTCAGCAATGTTAATATGCATTGTTGTGGATCATGCCTAGAAGAGGTCAGCTTGTGAGTGGCATGTGTATTGTGTTGCTTCTCAACTACAGGAATAGAAGTCTATTGCTGACAAGTAGAATGCGGTAAATGGATACAGTTATTCTAGCTGTCTTCACCCTTTTTACTGTTATCTGAGGATATGTAGCTTTCCCCATGTTTTCTACAAAATTCTAATAATCTCTGCTGCTTCAACTTTTATCTCTCTTGATTATGCAGTTGTTAACTGGATGTAATGAATATAGTACAGACTTTAGACCAGAATAGGAAAATACGCATTCAAACCTATAGTATTCTTCTAGGTTTTGTGGCATAGCAAAATGAGTTAAGGGATGTCTTTTAATAGATGCTGATACACAGTGTTTTCTTGATAAGAGGATCCTACAAATCTGCCCCATACTAATCCTATGAATTCCTCCAACAACAAAATTATTTTTATGCCAGAGGAAGTAATCAGCTTGTCATGTTTCTAATAACTGATACTTGCCTTCTGTTTGACAGATCTTAAGTTCCTTTCCTTTCAAATTACCCAATCAAACTTTGCATCATAGAGAAATTGTTCTCATATATCACTTGATATTATTTCACTTTGATGTTAGAAATTTCTATCTGAAAGCAGATATCTTTTGGGTTTCTTTCCATTTACAGCAAAATCCATAACAGATAAGAATGTATGTGAGCCTTAACTTTTACAGTGCCTTATGATGGACTACTTATCTGTGTGGATTTGTCTCAATATGTTTTTTTAGGAGGGGCGAGGTGTTGAATGACTTTGTATTATTTATATGCCAATGAAATGCTTGTTTTCAGAAAAATAATTTTTATATGCATTCATAAATGCCTGTAATGGAATTATCAAGCGCTCTAAATTCAACTAGTTCACAACAAAGCTAAGGTAACCTGAGGAGGAAGTTGATTTTTCTTTATTATAGACCATTTGGCCAGGATGATGAGGCAGATAAATTATTTTGTAAGCACCTTGGAGAAGTTCCATGGTTACTGGCCTTTGCTCTTGTGGGTGGCCTAAACTTTCCATATGTCTGAAGGAAATTAAATACACCAGAGAGTAAAGTCTAGAAGGTTCTTGGAGTGTGTGGAATAGAACTTCCTGACACAGCTGGTGGGTGAGCCTGGTTGTTCTCAGGGTACTTAACACCCTGAATTGGAAGAGAAGGAAGAGGAGCAGAATGAAGCACCCATAATTTAAGTGAAAATGGTCAGAAACTTGCTACTACATATAAACATGCACACATCACCTGACCTTACTCCCACTAGCCATACACATTCTTTTTATGACTTAGCCTCAGAAGAAGTTCCCCTTGCTTGCTTGTTTCCTATTACATTCATCAGTTAATTTTCTTTTAAAATTTTTGCTAAGAGTATTAGCAATAAATAAATTTAGGAAGAAAGAAATATACAGAATATCAGAGCAATTTATGATACTGGATTTACTGTTTGAAGGGGAAAATATCCCCTCAATAAAGGGAGAATTACCTAACAGATTTTCATAATTGATAAAAAACCCTTTATGGATGAACATTCTCGTGTAAATATAGGAAGTCTTTGTACTAAAATTAATAGATGTTGATTCTAACACTTTCTATTTTCTGACCATTTGTTACCTTTTCTGACCTTTTGTCACGATCCGTCCTCGTGGATGGGTTTTGTGATGGTTCGTGGATTTGATCTCAGGGTGCAAAAAACCAACACGGCACAGGGGATTTGCAGTAATAATCGAAACAAATATACCTTTATTGAATAACCATAGCAAAATGTGATAGAGGGATTAAGGGAGAGAGAAAGATAGAGAAAGAGAGAGAAAAAAGAGAGAGAGAGAGAGAGGCATATAGCTACCAAATGTAGAGATGAAGTCTTTTGGTCCAGTCCAGTTGAGGATCCACTGGTTATGTCCGGGAGATCTCAGAGGTGCAGTTCATCTGGACTTCAATTATACTCTTTTTCAATGGGGGAAGGGGAAATGGATTTTGCAACTGAATCAAAGGTAGTTTATTTGGAAAGGGTACACACAGTCCATGTTCTCAGCAGTAGGCGAGAGCCATTGTCTTCGTGGTCCAGTGGTCACAACCTGCAGGAAAACTTCTCGCTTTGGTCAGCTTGCCTCCCCTACACACCCCGCCCCCTGGTTCAGGGTTTCAGTCCCTTTCCTTGGAAGGAGGAGAGGGGCCTTTTCACATAGAGGTTTCATGTCTCAGTCTTTGATGGAGGGGCTTCTTACATATCAGTCTGTCTGTCACGATGGTTGTAAAACAGGTGAGGGTCTTCTGTGGGAGAACACCCAAAACTCAGGAGAAGTCAAGCCATTCCGAGAAGTGGGACAGCTTCCAAGGCTATTGTTGCAAAAAGGGCACGGTGCCCCCTTCTTCTTCTCATTGGACTCAGTGTAGCATACAGCAAACAACACCTGTGAAAACAATAGCTTAGCACTGTGCTTAGGTCTTGAGGCCTGTGGCGTGTGTAACTTTCTCCTGCAGGGAAGACAGAGGGGTCTTCTCTTCAGTGGTCCTCAAATGACGATCGTGAGGGAGTTGAGGGAAAATTCGGAGAGACTCTCACACCTTTCTAGGGAAGATATTTCTCCTTCATTAGTTCCTCTCTCAGCATAAATAATAAAAATTTGCCTTACTTCTCTCCAATGATAGTGTTTAGGTTCAAATTCAACAGTTAGGTTATCAGATTAAGCAAAAATATATGAGGAGATGTAATAAGGAATTGGAATCTGAAAAACAGAAGGAAAACATGATTCTGAAATAATCACTTAGAGCCATAGTTATTTCTTATAATTTGCTGTATTTTTATTTCCTAATTCAATACATGTGTACTGAGACAATTCATAATGCTATTGTATTCCATATCTACCTATACCCAAAAGTTGTTATTGTATGTTTAAGACACTACAAATGAGAACCTTTGTGTGTTAGGGATGCTGTCACTGGCATTTATTAAATTGGTGATCCCAGGCAGCTTCTGGGTCTTTGCCATGTGGCATCTGCTTCACGGGCTTCTTGGTCTTTGCTCATGCAAAGATTTTTCCTTCTCTTTTTGTGTTTGCTTTTGTGTGACCATGGTCACAAGGGTTTACAGGATGAGAGAGAGACGAGGATATTGACTCCATGATTAGAAGGCTTGATTTATATTTTATGATATATATATGTTACATTATAACTGTAATAAAAAGAAATAGAAAAGAAAGGGCTTCCTCAGAAGCTGGCTATGCTAAGAATCGAAAAGAAAGAATGATAGCAAGGCAGCTGGCTCCAACAGAGAGCCAGAGCCAGCTCTGCCGTGACAGGTCAATAAATCCAAACATCCACAGGAGACCAATCACGGATGGACCTGTTGCATTCCACAGCAGCAGATAATAATTGTTTACATTTGTTGCTGAAACTTCTCAGCTCCAGCAGGAAAAATCCAAAGAAAGGATTTTTCACAAAAGGTGTCTGCAACATCTTTTGCTTTTTTGGTTTTTTTTCCTTTGGCTCAGAGAGGTTGCATTTAGCAGTTTTGACCTGTCTTGGGATGAATTCTACAGGTGCTTGTCTGCAGCTGAGGCATCGTGCCAACAGCAGCAGAGCACCCCCGGCCCCAGTCTTGGTCACTATCCACAGTGCTCAGCCAAGAAGAGAAAACACCAAGTGGCTCCAGCTCAGCTGCTTTGCCTGGCCCTGCCTGCCCTGCCGTCTGTGTCCGTGGGGAGGTGGTTGACTGCAGACAAGATGTTGGACTGTCGTCTGCTGCTGGAACTGCTCTGTGAAGCTCCTGCCTTCCCAAGAGGGATCTGACACTATCTTGTCCCTTTGTCTTACAGGCCTGAGACTGTCCCTGCCCAGTGCTATCTTGGGGAGGGTATTTCTGACATTTCAGGTCTCTCTTTGTTCCTGTGGGGCTGTGGGTGTGAGTTTATAATAGTTTGGTATCTAGCAGTAATTTACTTATTTTTTCTCTTGCTTGTCTTTTTGTTAGTAAACTTATTTTTTCACTTATATCTACTCATATTCAGTCCTTATTGGTAGAAAGGGATTGGTTAAACGTATAGAGGGAGACAACTCATTCCAGAACGTTCTTCTTTAAATTGTCTCAAACCAAGACAACAAGACCAAAAAAAAAAAAAAAATTAAAAATTGATTTAATACGCTAAATATTCTTTAAGTGTTGTTAAACATCTGCCTATAAAGTAGTGCCATGTGAGAGGCTAGTATTACATGCTCCTACTAAAGAATATATTTCTGTAGGTCTCATAGCAGTCTTCATAACGTTTTCTAAATGAGACATCTTATTGCTATATCAAATGGACTTGCAAAGAATTCTATCTATTACAAGGTTTTATCTTTCAATCTCTCTTGTGCAGAAGCATTAATTGCTTAAATGGAATGTTGCAAGCATTTCTTAAAATGTTTATTTCCTCTGCCTTTTTTAGAAAACAGATTTAGTTTTGTATTTCAAATCAAGCTGGATAATACTGTATTTGACAATGTTACTAAGTGAAAAGACCAAATGTACCATAAACTGAATATGTGAAAGGGTATAATGTATAAAGGGTATAATGTATAAAGGCTATAATATTTCAAAATCAGTACCAAGAGATTAACCTTTTTGTGCTAAGCTTTGTAAAATTTCACCAGCAAGCAGACACTTGGCCTGTACCATTAGGCACAAATGCTCAATTTCATAGGAGTTAGGTGTAGTTTTAATAGTTCTTCAAAATGAAACATGCAGATAAATTTAGGTATCATTTCTTACTCTATCTGCATCAATGACCAGCAGAAATGAGTGTTTCTTTTACATTAGAGAGCCTTTTATTTTGTTGATTTTTTTTAAGTCCTCATCCTTCACGAAGAAAAGGTACAGGGAACGATAACTATACTAACTTGACACAGCATGGAGCTGGTTATGACTTCTGTAGGGAACATCAATATGTTCCACAGGCTCTCTAATTTTATTTATTTTTTATGTAAAGAGAAAACCAGTTTTATTTCCACTCTTAAGTTTTTCAGGGAAGAAATTAATGGATTTTTATTTTGATACATTTTTTAAAAGCAAAGAGAAAACAGAAACTGTTGTAGCCAATCTTTGTATGTTTTCTGTCATTCTAGGACTGAGAAACCCATTTTCCAGGTAGAACAGGGCTTTTAAGTTATATTTTTGGAGTTGTAGGGAAGAACTCTAAGTCTTTCCTCTTTGGCCTTCTGGGACTCCTCTTGCATACCCTTGGTCCCATTCTGATGCTGAACGAAATAAAATGGAAATGTTTTCATTTCTGTAGATTGGTACCTGTCCACTGCAAAACTCTTTTGTTCACTGAATCTGGTTCACATGTTTCTTTGAGGAAAAAGCACTGATGTATTAAAAAGAGTCTGGTGAGAACGTCTCCCTTTTATGAGTGGCATATGCTTATTTGTTCTTGTTGTTTTTGATGTTACTATATTCAAAGGATTTTAACCTTTAAAATTCAGTGAGATGTTACAGTGGTTGCAGATATTTCTATGATAGGCCTTGAGAGTGCTTTGATCACAGAAGAGCAACGAGGGTAAATGCCTTAACTGCTGCCTTGTCATATTTGTGCCGTTAGAAAATCAAACCTGAAATATCTAAAAAGCAGATAACCAGAGCAGTACATATCTTGTACTTTGCAGCCTGATACTCTGTGCATGCTTTACAGCTTTAATCTGGACATGCCAATGAATTTTCTTCTGTGTTGGTTTTCCAATGTCAAAGTGTTTTAATCTTAAAGTCTGGATTTTTGAAAGATGGACAGGAAGAAAAAAGCAGGAACAAAGAGAAATAGCAACTACTGAGTTTGTACTATCAAGTCCTTTCTATTGCTTCTCTGGCCTCTATTTTGTGTCACTTTCAGCTGCTGACCATTTCTTAAACAAAGAGCATTTTACACTACCACTATGTTCTTTTTTCTTCAAAAGTGAAACTGCCAAACCATGCTTTGACAAAAGACAATTTCCCTGATCAGAATCCAGCAAGTAAATGTAAGCAGTAGTGTGAGAAGCACCTCATCTAAAAGATGCTGTTAAATACAAAATTAACAGTTTACCCTCCATTAGTCTGTAAATATATATTATTGTCCATCAGGACTCGGTATATCTTCTTCCCTGTATGAACTGAGCTTTATTGTTCACAGATCATAAAGTCCTTGAAAATCCTTTGACTTTTCTAGCTATTTATTTTATGATATTTTCAGAAAGCAGGAAGGGTGACTATACAGTCTCACAAAATTCAATTTTATTGTATGTTTAGATACATAGTAGTCAACTCAAGTAGTCAACTTTACAGAGATAGAGATCACAGAATTCAAACAGTATAAATTTGAATGCTTCCTATAATCACAAAAATACTTAGTAGAATAAATACTTGCCTATACTTTGCATATATCCTCCTGCAGCTTGTAACAAGTACTTGGACCTCAATCCCTTCACACACCATGCACTCCAAATCTGTGCATCTCTTGATTGTGTGGCTGTGTGCTGTGTTTACATTATAGCATATCTGCAATGAAAATACCATTGTTTGTTGTAAACATTAAAAGATCTTATAATACCACACTCTCTGTGTAAATATGATAATTTTTTTGGTGTCACATGTTTCATCATGTTATGATTATGAGTTTTGGCATAATATACTGGTATAATCTTGCATTTTTTCAAGAAAAGTTATTTTTTGTTCAAGTGCTAATGGCACTTTGGACCGAATCCAGAACTGTTGTTTCATGACTTTGTCGTCACATTTCAGAAGTGTAGGAATAACAATAACATCTTTGTTCTACCACTACTACCAGTTTCATTAGGTTCTAATAGAAAAAGTGTCTATTATTCCTCCTTTTGCTTGATTTTGTTAGTCATATCTCTTCAGTCTTTGTTTTGACTCTTTTTTCACTCCCTGTTCATCTCTTCTCTCCTTCCAGCCTATTATTACCACATTCCTGGGAATTGAGAGGATTCAGTTATTCTAGTAACCTAGGACTTGAAAAACAACACAGTTAGAGCCTATTTGCATGATGACTAATTTCCACTCTCTGTTTTGAGCTAAAAAATCTTTTATACTTGTACAGAAAGGAAGAGTTCTTCCTTCTTAATGAAAACTTACAGGAAATGTATCCTGAACATGTTACCCTGATGAGACTAGAAAAGGAGGATAGAGGGACTCACTTAGCTTAAATATGAGCACACTGCAGAACTAACGAATCACCTTCATCATGCATGCAGTGTGAAATGCGACTGTGAAATATCTCACAGTCATGGGGGGGAATTCTAGGATAGAGATCAGTCAAACAAATGTCATCAAGAATCAAATTTGTTTGGAGAGGAAGCAGATAAGGTTGACAGGTGCTGTGATGCTGGTAGTGATTCTTTTTCTTGAGGGACCAAGAGAAGAGAAAACTGTAAAACTAACTGTTGCTGAAGTGAAGCTACCTATTGACGAAATAATCAGTCTCACTATTTTCAGTTGCTAGCTATATTTGAATATATTGTAAAACAATATAACAGGTTAAATTCAATTCTGGGATTATATTCTAAACACGAAGTTTCATCTTCTGTTAGTTGAAATGCATGAATAGCATTTCGTAACAGTATCTCATGGCTTTCATCTCACTCTTTCACCAGTAGAAATTGAGATATGTTGTGTACATACAGCCTTCTAGATGTAGGTACAAATGTAGGATTGATAATTTGTTAATTAGAAATTATTTTTATGAAGATTCAAACAAACTAAATGCCTGGGGAACTTATAAACTCTGATAAAGGCTTGTTTTGATGTGGGAGGAGTAGGTTGGTGGGTGGGGCAAAGAATTCTCATTTGCAGACAGGAATATCTGATCCAGGATCAGCTCTCCCTTTTTATGACTTTGCAGTCACTATCATAAGACAAATCAGACTTGATTAAACATACACAGTGATTAAACAAACACTTATTTGTGTCTGTATAGCATGAAGTGTTACACAGTCATGTGTAAAACACTTCAGAACTATGTTGCATAAAATGGAAAAGTACACAATTGTGTATGGATAGTTATGCTTCAACAATTTTGGTTGAAATTTATTAATGTTCACTCACACTGAAACATCAGTTTAAGTGCAAATGTATATTTTTTTCTTTTCTGGTCATGTTCTATCTCCATACAACAGTATGTCTTTTACTTTGTATGAGTTACACATCTACAGTAGTTAAAATGTTACATGAAGAACTTGTTTCGTGGGGTATTTTTTACCCAGAGTAGGAGGATAAAAGAGTTTCAGCTGGATAAATCTGTAGGAATGAAATGTGCTTTCTCTAACTCTGAGATGAACCATCTGGTGTGAGCACATCCCTTTTTGTAACTCATAGCAACTAAATTTATCTTAGAATTTTGGTTCACCAATTTCAGATTTCCTGTCCAATTTTCTCATTGAAGAGTATACTAGTTCATCTTTCCTGTCTTCTTCAGACTTCATAGTATAAAAAATTTTGACATAGACTTAGTTTTGCTGAGTGAAGTCTCAGAAATTGAGCCTTTCGGTCATATTTCATCTCCTAATAAATAAAAATGTCTGTTATGGGTCACTCATCTATGTCAAGCAACAGCAACCACCTGACAAGTATAGAGCATACGTTCCCCCAAAGTACTTTTCCAGCCATTGAGTATTTTCACTCCTCGAGATTTCTTGATTCTGTTTTGGTTTGGTAGCTCTCACTGTAATTTCTCTGTAATTACTTATTTGATCTCTTCTGCAACCCATGAAAACTCTCAAAATCACAGTATTCAGTGGCAATCCCAAAAGTCTACTGCCTGTTGCATGAAGAAAAACTCAATTGTTATTTGTTTTGATGTTTTCACCTGATTTTAACCCAGATATGTCAATACTCCTTTTGAAGACCTGGGAGAAGGAGAACACCTAGAGACAACCATTTCAGCCAGCCTTATGCAGCTGGGTCTTTGACGACTCCTGGGATGGCATTAATTGGGTACCCCCAACTGCTATTGCCTTTTGTCACAGAGCCTTATATAATCTGTCCCAGTCTAATGCACTTGCCAGAAACCAGAATAAAATGAATAGATGGTATTGTCTCTTTCAGAAAGGTTTCTTAAGCAACTACAGGTTGCTTAAAACAATATGTTGTTCAGTATATTTTCATGTATGCTTCTTTGTGCTAACATGTAAGTCCACCTTGGAAAGTTTTACCTTTTTAATTTGTTAGTAAACAAATTTGCAGAGAATGCAATTTAGCAGTTGTGTTTGGTTGTTACAGGAAATTTATAGGAAAAGAAACAGTTAATTGAGAGAGAAAAATTTTGCAAGGCATAAGTGCATAAAGAGGCCCCTCCTTTGGTGATGAAAAATCTTTTAAACTCTATTCTCTTATAACTATACACAAGCAACATTCTTTTCACCATTTACAACTTAAAATACCTTCTTTAATATTCAGTGCAGTTTTATATTCAGTTTTATTTTATATTCAGTTTTATACAATAAAACCAGAACTACGGCAGGACAGTATAAACAATGCTTACCACTATTTTGGGTCATGTGGGAATTTTTTTCCTGACTACATTGAGAAAAAGAATTATCATCTATGGAATAAAATTACTTTTTTCAACTCTGTGATGATATTTATTTGGTCTGAAGTTTGATTCATAGCATAGGTGTTTTTGAGGGTTTCTGAAAAAAAACATTTAGAAGAACGTGTCTTTGATTAAGTTATTGGGACTAAATTCACTTTGTTTTAATTTACCTGAAAATTAAGATGGGCAGAGAAGAAGCTGTCAAGGCTTAATGATTCTGCATCTGGAGTCAGAGTCTTGTCTATGAATTTTATCTTCACAATCTCTGCTGTAGATGAACTTTTTATATCAATATGAAAACTAAAAATGCAAGCTCTTCTAAATAGTTTCAGTAAACTCTCAGAAAAAAAGCAAAGATGAAAGATGTGGCATTATGTTTTCTTTGTGTGATGCATTTTTTGTGTGTGTGCTTTAATTATAAGGGATAGATTAAAATCACTAAGTGGCTTAAGGACTGGTACTAACAGTGGAATTTTGGTTTATTGATCATGGGGCAATTTTTTTGGCATCCGGCCTTCTAGGGTCAGATGGGCTTTCACCTATCTAACAAAGGCAAAAGGATTCTTGCCTATGAGCTGGCAGAGCTGAATGTGAGGGCTTTAAACTAGCTTGAAGGGGGAAAGGGATGAAGCCCAGCTCTCCAGAGATGAGCTTAAGGGTGACAAACCATAATTAGCAGTGAAATCAGCCCAGCTGAAGTGGATGTGTACTAAAGCAAGAAGCATGGGTAACAAATGAGAGCTAAAAGCCATTGTACAGAAGGAGGGCTGTGATGCAGTTGCTATTACAGAAATATTGTGGGATGACTCTCATGACTGTAGTGCCGCAATGGATGGCTACACGCTCTTCAGAAGAGACATGAGAGGTAGGAGGGGTGGCTCTGAGGCTACTGATTGATGGCAGTCTGAACCAGATGAACCAGAATTCTGGACTGGCGTCCAAGAAGGTCATTGGCATCTTGAGCTGTATCAGGAATAGCGCGCCCAACAGGACAAGGGAAGTGATTCTTCCCCTATACCCAGCACTGGTGAGGTTGTACCTTGAGTGCTTTGTCCAGTTCTGGGCTCCTCAATTTAGGAATGATGGTGAGATGCTTGATTGTGTCCAGAGAAAGGCAATAAGGCTAGTGAAAGGTCTGGAACATAAGTCGTATGACGAGTGGTGAGGGAGCTTGGGGTTGTTTAGCCTGGAGAAGAGGAGGTTCAGGGGAGACCTTATCACTCTTTACAACTACCTTAAAGGAGGGTGCAGCCAGGTGGGGGTCAGTCTCTTCTCCCAAGGCAATCAGCAACAGGACAAGACAGAGTCTTAAGCTGTGCCAGGGGAAATTTAGACTGGACATTAGGAAGAAGTTCTTCATAGAAAGAGTGATTGGACATCAGAATGGTTTGCCCAGGGAGGTGGTGGAGTCTCCATCCCTGTGTGTGTTTAAGAAAAAAGTGGAGGTGGCACTTAGGCCATGGTCTATTTGACAAGGTGGTGTTAGGTCATAGGTTGGACTTGATGATCACAAAGGTCTTTTCCAACCTAGTTGATTCTGTGATTCTGTGATACCATGTCATGGCGCTCTTATGTGGAGGCCTGTGGGCCTACTGGGGAAAGGGTAGTGGCAATACCCTGAAGGAATGTACCATACGCTCCGGGCATCCCCATAGGTTAGGGTGAGACAGAAGGCTTCCCCCATGGTGCTCTGCAGCACTATGCTAATTTACCCCAGCATTGTATTCCCCATTGGCCCATTGGCTGTGCCTACCCCTTTTACCCCTATACGGTTTTGTTCTAGAATATTCACAGAATTCACAGAATGACTAGGATGGAAGAGACCTTAAAGATCGTCAAGTCCAACCCATGCCCTAACACCTCAACTAAACCAAGGCACCAAGTGCCACATCCAGTCTTTTTCAAACACATACAGGGAAGGCGACTGCACCACCTCCCTGGGCAGACCATTCCAGAACTTTATCACCCTTTCTGTAAAAAATGTCTTCCTAATTCCAACCTATATTTCTGTTGGCCCAGGTTAAGACTGTGTGTTCTCTTGTTCTGTCAGTTGCTGCCTGGAGAAAGAGACAAACTCCCACCTAACTACAACCACATTTTAGGAGGTTGTAGAGAGTGATTAGGTCACCTCTGAGTCTCCTTTTCTCCAGGCTAAACACCCTCAGCTCTCTCAGTCATTCCTCATAGGGCTTGTGTTCCAAGCCCCTCACCAGCCTTGTTGACTTCCTCTGGATGCGCTCAAGCATCTCAATGTCCTTCCTTAATTGAGGGGCCCAGAACTGGACATAGTACTCAAGGTGAGGCCTCACCAGTGCCAAGTACAGGGGGAAAATGACCTCCCTGGTCCTGCTGGCTACACTATTCCTGATACAGGCCAGGATGCCGCTGGCCTTCTTGGCCACCAGGGCACACTACTGGCTCATGTTCAGCTGGCTGTTGACCAGTACCCCCAAGTACCTTTTCATCTGGGCACTGTCTAGCAACGCTGTCCCTGACCTGTAACGTTGCAGAGGGTTATTGTGGCCAAAATGCAGGACTTGGCACTTGGATTTATTAAATTTCATCCTGTTAGACTCTGCCCATCCATTCAACCATTCCAAGTCTCTTTGCAGAGCCCTCCTACCTTCCAACAGATCGACACATGCTCCCAACTTAGTGTCATCTGCAAATTTACAAATGAAAGACTTAATCCCCTCATCCATGTCATCAATACAGATATTAAATAGAACTGGTCTCAGCACAGAGCCTCGAGGGGCACCATTGGTGACTGGTCACCAGTTGGATGCAGCACCATTCGCCACCACCCTCTGGGCTCGGCCATCCAGCTAGTTCTTAACCCAGGAAAGAGTGCTCCTGTCCAAGCCCATGGGCTGCCGGCTTTTCCAGGAGTATGCTGCGGAGACAGTGTCAAAGGCCTTGCTGAAATCCAGCTACACAACAACAGCCTTTCCTGCATCCACTAGGCAGGTCACTTGGTCATAAAAGGAGATCAGGTTGGTCAAACATGACCTATCCTTCCTAAATCCATGCTGGCTGGGTCTGATACCCTAGCCATCCTGTAAGTTCTGTGTGATGAGACACAGTATAAACTATTTCATGACCTTACCTAGTACAGAGGTCAGGCTAACTGGCCTGTAATTGCCAGGATCCTCCTTCCCACCATTTTTATGAATGGGCATCACATTGGCCAGCTTCCAGTCATCTGGAACCTTGCCAGTGAACCAGGACTGCTAGTAAATGATGGACAGAGGCTTCACAAGTTCATCTGCCAGCTCCCTCATCACCCTGGGATGGATCCCATCTGGTCCTATAGAATTATGAATATCCAAGTGGCTCAGCAGTTCTCTGACTGCCTCCTCTAATGGGGGGACCATTCTGCTCCCTGATATCATCAAGCAAACCAAGGGGACAGTTATCCTGAAGGCAAGTCTTCTCATTAAAACTGAGAAAAAGAACACGTTAAGCACCTCTGCCTTCTCCTCATCTACAGTAACAGAGCTCCCTCTTGCATCTAATAAAGAACAAATGTTAGTCTTACCCTTCCTTTTACCACTAATACATTTATAGAAAGATTTTTTGTTACCATTTACAAAAGTCGCCATTTTAAGTCCAAACTGATTTTCTTCCTACATACTCTAGCAGCTCTCTTAAATACTACCTGACAAATCTGACCCTCTTTCCAAAGATATTACATCCTTTTTTTATTCCTGAGTTCCTCCAAAATCTCCTTGCCCATCCAGGCAGGACGTTTGCCTTGGCAACTTGTCTTTCGGCATGCAGGGACAGTCTATTTCCCACTCCCTGTTTTGCCATTGGTTAATGTAACGCTGCCTGTCCACCCTGGCACTTCCTATTGGTTCCTGCACTTTGTACTTCCTCTATGCCCTCAGTTGATTGGCCTTGATGCTTTGCTCCCGCCCCTCTTTCACATATTTATACCCTGGACCCTCCATTGTCCATTATCTTCTGTCCCTGGATGCCTTCAGCACTGGACCCTAACAAACCCTTGCTGGAACCCCATACAGAAGATCCTTCTGTGTCTCACCTGCCTGCTAGCTGTGGTGTGCTTGAGTGCATTACTGTCATGTGCCTGCCCAAATCCTCTCCCTCAGAGGATGCTTGTGGGGAAGTAGAAGCACTGACCACCTTGCTCTGCCGCTACGCTTTTATGACTCTGAGAATATGGGAAATGATAGCATTTTCCACAGTGTAAAATGTTTTGACTGGAAATAATTTGATGATTTTGTATGTACATCCTGCTTCTTTTTATGAGAGTAAACTTGGAAAAATTGAGATTTGGAATTCAGCACTATTTCTCATTTACTGTTAAAACATTTACTCTGCAGGGCGATGTCGAAACAAATAAAGTTTATCTTAACGTGTACTTAAAGGCCTGAAGTGTTGAACAGCACAACTACTCAAACAAATATGTTCCAGTGTTTCACCTTTTTAAGGCTTTTTACACCCTAAAGTTTAAACCTAAATCTTTCTATAACAGAAATAGAAAGAATGCTATGTCTTACCTTTGTCATAAAGATTTGATTTCTAGATTTGAAAATGATTGTCATGCATATACTTAGGCTCCTCTAAATTTCTTTCAGTCTTCTTGTTGGCTATACTTTTATAAAGCTCTCACCTTCCCTTCTTGCCCAGCTTTGGACTTTTAATATCTTCTGCAATATTTTTAGAGTATGTTACACAAAATAATGCATACAGCTTAATGCGAGACCTTTCAGTCTATTTGAATATCTAAGATGGTGTTTCTCTGGCTTTCCTTCAGCAGGTATTATTACATAATTTTTTCCTACCATCTGATTTCTGTATTTTTTATATCTCATCTGTATTTTACTGTTTTTCAGAAAATGTGTCAAGTTAGCCCAAGTAATTTTGAATTCTATTATTCTCCTAGGCTTATTTGCATTTCGTCTAACCGCGAGGGTACTAATGCTAAAAACACTCTCAGCATTATACATATTGTTTAATTAATGATAACAGTAAAGTACTCAAAACTAAAAACCAAAGGAGCCTTTCTGTTGGGAAGTAATAGCTATTACTCTGAATACAGACATTAAAAATTTACAACAGATTCAACTAGACTGTGCTTTTCTCAACTTTCTCATGAGCATATAAAGAAAAGAAGTATCCGTAAGTCTTGTGAAAATTAGGGCTTCTAACTGTAGCTGCCTATTCTAAATTCATACAACTTGATAACATGTTTTACTGGAATAATATATTGATTTCACATCCCCTGTTCTTCATAAAATATGGCGGGGTTTTGCCTGTCTCCTTGGGATTTTTTGAGCCTTACAAATTATTTGTCTCTTTTCCTCAGTATTCTTTCCGAGGGTTGAAATCGCTCTGTGTTTTGTAATGACTTATTTTTGGTTTTGATGGATTTTAGAAAAGAACTGCTAATGAGGAAGAGGTTGCTTTAGTCCAGTTTACTAAATATTATGTGGTAAATTAGGGAATATGCAGTCAACCTTGAAAATGTAAAAATGCTTTTTACTGTCCTTTTTTGAGATTTTACGGTAAAATCACTAACATTACATTGCATTAGCTTTTTAATTTGCAATTGGTGTTTTGTAAGAAGGTGTCACAGTTTGATGCTGGCACAATGCGAGTGCCCCCATGAAAATATATGCTCCTTGGTGTCTGCTGTGAGATGTGACCAGGAATAGAGCAAAGCAAAGTCCTATTCAACTTAGGAATAAGGAAGAAAAACTTTATTAACCTACAAAAATATATAAAAAGAAACACACACAGAACTCAGAATAAAAACTTTCCAAAAACATTCCTCCTCCTCCCACCAAATTTCCAATACATCACAGTAGTACAAAACCTTGGATTCTCAATTCCCTTACCACCCTTCAGATCACCAACGCTCAGTCCATCACCACCCTTTAGATAATCAATTCTCAGTTCATCAAGGAGAGAGGAGTCCTTCTTGTACCATAGGCTTCCCCTGGAAACACAGTTGAGACCTTTTGTGTTCCCATGTCACACGTGGCACCACCCAGAGATCATTTGCCATCGTTTCATCTTCCTTCCATGCCCAGTGCTCTCACCACTGCGCATGATCCAGAGCTGCTTCTTGGGTTTCCCTTTGGAGGATGCTTTGCCCAGTTCCAAAAAGAGCGCAGTCTCTTGTGGACAGTTTTTTATTGAGACATAGCCAATGGGAAAAAGAGATGTGAGAAAGTACATCTGAGAAAGCAACAGCTGCCTAATTCAAGGACATGGTTTCTTTGAGCAAGAAGTTGTTTAAGAAAATATGTGATAACAGGAGGTAAAAAAGAAGCCACAAACATCTTGAGAAAGGTGGGACTGACTTTTTATAGCTGACCAATAGTGAGCTCTAGTTTTGCAATATGTATGAGCCTTATTACTGTGATTATAAAAGTGTTTCTGTTAATCAATAAATCTGAGACTTGTCGATCATCAGAGGGTGAGCAAGTCTCCCGTCTACCTCGTCAGTCTCTCACTTTCGGGACACCAGTTCCCCCCCAAATTCACCCCCTGGAGCCGAGGAGTCTCAAGAACAGAGATCATCTTCTTCCCTGAAGATAGAGGGCACCACCACCCTCCTCACCCATTGTCTCTGTTCACACACTCCTTCACATAATATCACTGCACTCTCTTGGCTGCAAGCCATTGCCTCCCCCTAAATGCAGTCTCTGTGTCACAGGAAAAATGGTTCTGTCCATGGCTATACAAGAAAAGTCCAGCCAAAGGCGACTCCATCATCTCCTCTCACCTAAGATTCTTCTCAACTTCTCTGGTGGCCCATTTCTTCTTATCTCATCTCTATCTCTCTTCTCATTCAACTCCAGGAGGATCAGCATTTGTAAGGTTTCCATCATCCGAGAAAAGGGTTAAAAATGTCAGGCTCTGCCTGTCCAGAACTCCCATGCTGCCCTGCTAGGCACCTTCTTGCTGCACCCTCCCCTTCTCCTTCGAGGCCGGCTTGCTATCAAATTTCAAGGTGGCACAAGCGCAGACACCAGCTCTCTCTCTCTCTCTCTTTCTCTCTCTCTGTCTCCCCTGGGTGGGGGAGGGAGGGGGGGTTGTGGCTGCTTGATGCCTCTCGGCGCTCCTCCACCCTTCCATCCTGCAGGGGCCTTCACCTCTCTTTTCTGTCCAAGGCCCGGCCTACCTCACTCGGCCGCATGGCTTCCCCTCCCCTGCCCAGCCCACAGCTGGGCAGGGGAGCTTTGACCTTCCTCACAAACTGGACGGAACCCAAGAGAGCTTCCCTCTGGGGGTTCCCTGCTTTTAACCCCCAGTGTTCTCAGAGGTATATCCATGTCTTCAGTGGCCACACCAGGTGTCAATATTCAAATCTGAGCACCTATTGGTTTGACCACAGCATCCCAAAAAACTCACTTCCTTTTCAAACCAGGATGGAAGGCAAGAAAAGAAAACCATTCATTAGTCTGGCTTCTTACTATCATCACAGATACACACGATTCTATGAAACTGTAAGCACTAAATTAGAAAACACACCCAGTGCATGTATTTGCAAAGAAAAACTCCGGAAAATATAGACAGATGCATGATGTCGTCATGTCTTTGACTGTGAAGACAGAAAAAATAACTTCTAGTTACAGAAACTATTATTTAATCTGTGCGGTTCTAAAAATCACCACTCTGCAAGAAAACATTACCTTGTCTGAAAAGGTAATGTGATAGAAATAAAACAATATTGAGTGTCTGTCTTTTGGGACCAGCTCTTCGTTCTTGTCTTTGTGTGTTCTTCAAGAAAGGCTGCTGTGCTGGAGTCTCATTTAGCTACTCTTCTCAAGATCACACATGCATTGGCCATGTAGCAAAATGGAGTGGTATAATTTCTACTCACTGCCCTTCTGCTATTGAACATAAAAACAAGTCCCAGATGGGCAGTTGATTCTGTATTTAAATACCTGAAATACATGCTAATTTTCCATTTTACTAGTTACTATTCAAGGAAATACTATATTGGAAGTAATGGCAATGGAAGTACCCTTTAAGAATTGTGCAAATAAAAACAAAGGTGCATCAGAATTTAATTTTAGAAACAAAGATGTGGAAATGGGTTTCTTTTTGTAAGATTTTTGATACTGTATGGTAGATGCTTGATTTCTTCTATAATGTTATGGGGTTTTTTAGTATAACTCATTTCAAGTTATACTAAGTTATTTGAGATCCACTTTTTGAAGGAAATCTTTTACTTGCAATGGTAAAACTCATACTGGAAGATTTAACTGAATTATGAGAATTGCAAATAAAACCATAATGAACACACATCTAGAAAAGCTGTGATTCTTGTGATATTTTGAGAGAGTGGATATCTTTTTCTCAAAACAAATAACTTTGAAATCTGCTGGCAAAGCCTATAAATCTGTGCCAATGAAACAGCAAATTATGTCCTGCAGTTGTCTGAGCAATCTCAAACTGAAAAACACTTCTGACAATTCAGTAAAACCAACTTGTCCCATAAATCTAACTTCAAGAGCAAGCTGTCTGCACATGAACTAATTGCTTAAGCTGCACTCTGATCTGTACAGCTGACTGATCTGTTGTCTCACAAAAACAGGTAGAGATGTTTGCTTTGATCTTTTTTAACCTTTTCAGTTCCTTGGGAAATTGACACCAGGAAACAAAAAATGTCATGGATGAGTTTATGGTCCTTTAAACAGCATTATCTCTTTTTGTTCCAAAATTGAACTTGACATACGCATAAAGCAATTTATGTAGTATTTGTGGGTGAAATAGACAACATGTACTCCACCATATGGACTTCTCCATGCTTAATTTTTCCTGGATTAAGATCATTCAGTTACCCTAACACTGCCATATCACTAAACCATGTCCACAACTGCTACATTATGTTGCTTTTAAATACCTCCAGGGATGGTGAATTAAACAGTGCCCTGGGCAGTCTGTTCTAATGCTTGTTAACCCTTCAGTAAAATTTTTTTTTTTAATATCCAATCTAAACCTCCCCTGATGCAACTTGAGGCTGTTTCCTCTTGTCTTCTTGTTTGTTAAATGTGAGAAGAGACCAACCGTTACTACACTAACACCTCCTTTCAGGTAGTTGTAGAGAACAGTTACATCTCCCCTGAACCTTCTTTTCTCCAGGCTAAACAATCCCTGCTCTGTTGGCTATTCCTCGTCAGGCCTGTGTTCCTGTGCCCTTATCTGAACACACTGTCACTGTCTTTCTTGTAATGAGGGTCCCAATACTGAACATAGGAATTAAGGATTAAGTATTATGAGAATTAAGGCATTTCTCTGTCAGACAGGAAGAAGATACCGATACACAATAGTACTGAGTCAGGAGCAGTTTAGATAAATTTCAAATTTAAGAAAATTAATTCACAAGCAAAAAGCTGGTTTTCTGCTTTATAAATTTGGCTTGGCAGAATTGCTTTTGGATTTATTGAGTGGTCCAAAGTAATTTTACATCAGACCTAAGATTATGGTTTGGTGTGAGAAACTGTGTGTGGATTTTTTTCACTGTGTTCAAGTAACACAGATATATCTTTCAGTGTTGAGTGGGAAATGGCAGTTTGTTCAGCTCAAAACAGTGTATTCATGGGACAATATTTGATAGTAATTTGAAGGAAGAACAGACAGTTTACTGGTAATAAACTGAAATTTCATTGAATGATTGTGAAACTTGTGGAACAACTTTACAAAACTTTCGTGTTGTGCATGCAGTAAGGAATGTTTTGTTTGGGTTTTTTTATCCCACCTTGAGATACTGTAAAGAAACTACTGAACATTCTGTGTCCTAGGAGTCCTGTTTGTTTCCCACAAAGTAGCTATCTGATGAACTGCTTTCTTCAGAGCCTGTTTACTGTAGAAATGCAAATTTTTTCAAGTGTTTTACCAGATGGATAGAAGCGGTATACCTATGCCTATGTATAGAATCAGTTTTGCCTATGTATAGAAAAGCAGTTTTGTTTTTCATTATCATCAGGGAGGTCAAACAAGGCAGTGCTATGTACTTATGTTGATTTTTTTGTAAACTGCAATTTATTTTGTGAATTTCTGCAGTGAAAGATGGTTCCACTTGTGCAATGCAAAAAGTGAAAAAAAGAGAATATGAAGAAAACAAATTACAATTGGAGGCTGAAGGATGCAATTTGTATTCAGGATTGCAGTTTACAACTCAGTATATATTTATTTTCTGATAAATTTTACTAGACTAGAGAGCTATAAAAGGAATCACAGTATAATAATACAATACAACATGTGACCTAAGCTGGAGAGTACCTAAACCTCAGTGTAGAATAAGCTAGGTCCAGTTTCCATATTTTGATAATCATAGTTTTCTTTTTATCAAAGTCCAGTTGAGTCTGTATCACATTCAATTTCTTTCTTTCCTTACATCTGATGAAAACCAAATTGTATCAAACAGAAAATTGTTAAAAGAAGATCCCAGCCATTTTTGCTTAGTTGATTAACTGCTACATTTTGCAGCACAGTATCAGCTTCACAATATTTGAATTATTTTGGATTGCAAGATAGGGAATAAATATTATTTTAAGAAATGTTGGCATCAAGTAGGAAGTCTGTGACAGAACTGTGTTGGAATATGCTTTTTTGTCAGAGCATATTGACACATTCAGTGACAATTTCCCAGTAAATGAAAGCTATGCTATATCATGGCCACAAAACTATGAAAGAACCTTGATTGACAGAGGAAATAAATAAAAGGGTTTATTTTTAAGGGAATAGTATTTCTTTTATTAATTCATCTATGTGAGTAGATAGGGTAATAATCTATAAATATAATAAGGTAGCATTCTTTGTTTAGATGATGTATGTGATGCTGATGACATACTTAATATGTTAAGAATGCCTTTGTTTAGGCAACAGTTGTGATTTTGTCTGGGGAAATGCAGATAGTGATTTGGTTAATGGTTTGGTTTTGGTACCTGGATATTTGCAATATTTTATGTATGTAAATTGTATGTATGGTAATTGTGCTGCTGTTATTAATCTTTGTTTTTAGGTAGAAGCTTCACTTTTTAAATCCTAGGTAGTAAAAGCTACGCGCGTGCATGGATCCACATGCAAAAGGTAACCAAACATTAGGGTTAGGGAAATCTCTATTTGTTCATCTAGCAAGATAATCTCAGGATTTATTATCATCTAAGTTTAGTGGATATTCTACGACAATGTGTCTGTATAAATGAACTTGCAATGTTGTAGAATTGCTTTGAACACAAAGAGTACGTCATTTTATTTCAGGGATTTTAGAAAAAACCAAAATAATTTTAAAAAGTAATTCAGATGAAATCCAGTATCTATTTTGTCTATTCTTTCCTATAATGATATTTTTGGCTGCAAGTGGTGGGTTACAGTGTTTTGGTCACAGTGTTTAAATGGAAGCTTCTTGACATCTCTGCTTTCCTATGATGATTTATGCTATCCTTCTGTTTATAGTCCTTTTCACAATGTATTTTTGTGTCAATTAACTAGACATTTTCAGATCTGTTAGGAATCAGATAGTTTTGTAGCATCAATTTATTAACCACAGCACCATTTTTCACTGCTGAAATTCTGTGGAAGTGATCTTTGTACTTGAAAATGTATCTGGAGTTCAGTTTCATGTCATAGGCCTGCTCCAGCACCACCTAACTCTGGAGGCATCTAATTTCCGTTAGGACCTCAACTTTTAGTTTGTTTTTTCTGTGGAAACAAAGTTAATGTGTTCTATACTTTTCTTCCTTTATCCTCCCCCCATATGAACAAATCAGGATGTTTGTGAAAGTAGGGGGAAATTCCTTAGAAATTCCTTTTCTGAAGGAAAGGTTCCATTAGAAACTTACCGTTTATTTGACATGGGAGGATTTATATGCTTTTCATGTACGTGGGACTTTGCAAGGTTTTTTCCCCACATGTCTTCTTTGATCTATAGTGAGGGATGTCACAATACACTGCTGTTAAAAAATAATTTAAAAACTTTATTCAAAGTCCACCTTAATTTATTTTGATGTTTGCAGGTTGTTTGCCTCATAACTCCTCAGGCAGATGAGGCTGTGCTAGAAAAGCTTTTTTAATCAGCATGCCTGACCAGCATTGTGTTTATTTGATGCTTACAAGCATTCAACCATCACAAATAACTTCTTACTCAGTTATTTTTATAGGTTTTAGGAAATTAGCATCATTAAAAAAAAGCCCCAATTATGAGGATGAGTGGTGATGCAATTCTCCCCTCCCCACCGCATGTTGGTGCCAGCTGTGCTCTCTCTGTGAAATATATCTCTAAGTATTTCTCAACCTTGGTTTCCAGGAGGAACCAAGATAGCAAAGGAGTCCTCCAGCCTCCCAGGGCTTGGGGCCCTGGAATTTGTTTTGTCTTTCTGCCTAGGGAAAGGCCATGGAAAAGTATTAGGAAACTAGCCACTAATACAATAGGCTAGAGTTACAAATATATGTGCAAAGAATACAGAAAACATATAAAAGAAAAAGGGCAAAAACCAAACAGCATCACCAAATCCTAGTTTATATAGAGGTAAGAATATTTGGTACATCCTCCGGGCAGGGTAATTCCGTGAGTTATTTTTGGGAGTCCTTGATGGCCCATTAGCAGACGTGCCCCCGCCTTTTGGCTGAGTATGCATTGTGCAGCTGTTACAAATGACCAACCATTAAGAGCTCATCAGAAAGTGATATAGGTGATGACAGAATATATACTTTGGTAAACCAAGACAACTTTTTATATGCAGGGAAATAGATTCTGGTCTTTATGAATGGGAATTAGATTCTGGTCCATGTTTCTAAGGTTACTTATACAGTTTGTGTTTTGTGGTATTTGGGAAAGACAGACACTAAGAGCACGTGAGTGTAAGTGAGAGCATGAGTGAGTGAGGGGAGTGAATTGGGTATCGTCAGTTATTACACCTCTGTCATTTCTTTGTAAGATTGGATGTAGATGGCTACATTATAGCCATCAGCTACTTCATAGCTTTAACTGCCTCCAAGGAGATAAAGAGTGGCTTTACCTTGAATCTTAGAGAGAGCATCAGGACTTAAGATTTACATTGTGGTTCTGAATTTTATATTGAGTATTCAGGATGCTAGCTATAATGACTATTATTCTAGGAGTGCCCTGTTCTTTTCCATATGTTAAGTAAGATCTTGGGTCATGTACCTTGGCCGCAATTAAGCCTATTACTGGTCTTGACAACTGAGGGTAATTAATTTTTCCTCCTTCTTCCTCCAGACATTAGAAAATAAAATATGTCACATGATTTTTAAATTGTTTTTTAATATACTGCATTCATTGGTGCTTTTAAAAAGTTCGTAATAAATAGTTTTTAAAGTTGGTTTTTATCTTTAAGTGTCTCATATGCTAAAGAAAACAATGAATATATAATACATGAAAAATCTATGAATTTTGACTCCTAACTGAATAAGGATGACTGAAGAGTAAGACAAGATTCATAATGTCTCAAATAAAGTAATCACATATTGATAGAATTAAAACATCGTACATATTTTTGTCTTGAATTTGCTCATTTGTTGCCGAATTGAGTAACTGAGAGAAATAATTACATTGATACAGTACTGTTAAAATAAAAGTACTTAAAAGAAAGAGAACTTTAAAAAAAAGTATTGATCAATAGTTTGCAGAATGTTACCAAAAAATGTTCATGGTATTGTTCTGATAATACAGCTGAAGAAAAAAAAAAGAGCATAAAACCAGTACAGAAAAGCATGCTTCCTTTCTGACACCATTCTTCAATAAGAACTTTTATTTTTGTGACAAAAATAACAGTGGCAGAAGAATGCACATTAATACACATATTCTGAATTGTCTGATGTTATATCGGACATTATTCAGGTATCATATAGAAAATGGCACTCCATCCTCCTTACTGGGCTCTTGACCCTTACTCTGCAGTATTCAGTGCATTCTGACTTGTCTAGTTGGACCTGACCAGAATTCAGTTTGAAAATTCCAGCTTTGAGGGAAAACTTGCATAGTGAATAAGGAAGTATTAATTTCTATACTTGCTTTTAAAAAGAAGGAAGGTTTAACTTCACGCTTCTATAAATATTTATGAGCCGAGATCATTGGTGTGACTTTTTTTTGTTTTATTGATATTCATAATTATTTTTTCTTGCAATTCATAAATATTTGATGAAAGGTCACATTCATAAAATTTTATTTTAAGTTGAGAATTTAGACAGCTTCTTAGGATATGATGAGTTCTGCTCTTTGAAGTAACCTTTTCACATCATCCTATGCCCAGATATACCTGTTACTATTACTTGAGGAAATACTTTCATCAAGCATCCTACAAATAGTTTTGGGAAAATACAACTAATTTTAGGCAAAATGCTGTACAGCTGTAGGAAATTTGTTCTTCATAGATAGCCTTTTCACTCTATTTTTCCAAGGACTACTACAGAATTTTATCAATAGCAATACCAATCTGAGACAACTTATGCATTAAATAGTGTGGCTTAACCTATACCTAAAAGATATCAAACAAAAACCCAAAACTCCAACCATCCAACCAACCAGCTGAAAGACTTCAATTTCTCATGGTTCTTTCAAAGAAAAATCTATCTTAACATGGTGTTTCTTGAATTTCTGTTGAGTCATTAGTTCTCAGCTAGGATTAACACCAACTCCTGTCTCTAAGTGGTATAATAGGCATTCAGATTGGAAAGACATGGTACCTATCTAGTTTTTTCTTCTTTTTTTAAGCATTGAGAAATTTTTAAATCAAATATTATCCTTCTTGTGTAGTCTAAGCTGCTCCTATCCATTGAATTGGAACTTTTTCTTCTTCTCACTTGGAGCTATGCCATATACTGAATTCTCTATCCTGGCAGTTCCTCCAGAGTGAGTTTCAAGTTTTGCTTTGCTTTCGTGGTTTGGGTTTGTTTTGTTGTTCCTGCTTGTTTTCTAATATTTTTTGGTGTCACAATCATGTAATCACACCCTTAATCAGATTCTGGTGACTTTTGTTATCCTTAGCAGTTGCTGGGTAGATAGAGAGTTTTGTTGCCCAGACAGGATAGCAATTTGTGCTGTAGAAGAGAGAGTGACCTGGATTAATTGTGACATCTTCAGTAAGATACCAATTGGTCTTTGGTATGTTTCTTCTTTTGATAGCTGCTTCAAGTATTTCCTAAATTTTTCTGTGTTTGTACTTTGCATGTTTTTTCTTGTAAAATAAGGAAATAAGTTTTTTTTCCATAGATGAGTGTTTATAATAAGACCTTGGTCAAAATGTAGGAGCATTGAAGAAATGAATAATGTTTCAAAGAATAAAGACTTTTAGATTAAATTATGTTCTCAGAGATACCAGACATGAAATTTTGCAATGCTTTTAGGGCAATGAGCACAGGTTTGAGGGAGAAAGAAAAGAGTGACAATATGATTAGTCTAGGAAACACTTTAGTGACTTTCACTTGAAACCTGAATCATCCTCAAATTAGAATTTCTTGTGTAGGCACAACCAATCTCATGTTCTTGACTAAACAACATATAAATTCAAAGGTCTTGCTAGTCTGTTGACTGTAGATGCATCCATTAATCTGTGTTAGCTGACTACATTTTTAATCATGAAGACAGTATATTCAGTGAGATAAATAAAATCCTACAGCATAAAATAAGAATAAATCTTTGTGTGGAAGGATGGATTGTAGAAGAATAGAGATAGTGCAGAAGGCAATATCACTCCTGAGAAGCTGCCACTGTACTAATTACCAAAGAGTAGCCCTGCCCCTAACAGGCCGCAGCTATGTCCAATAAGGATGGGTGTTATATAAGAGTGGGTTAACTGGTTGAGAGGAGAGTTGGTGTTTGTTGGCTGTGTTGTGTAGAGCAGTAAGGGTAAGGTGGTTGTGCAAGGGATATTAAGGGTTAGTATGTGCTGTGAGGGACAGTAAGGGTTAGGCAGTTGTGCAAGGGAGAGGTAGGAGTCAGCCGGCCATGTGGAAGGAAGAGAAAAGGAATCAGTGTTGCGAGAAGCTGCCTGTGGGAACTCACAGAGAGAAGGTATGAAATTTCTATAGTAAGATGATAAACTGACACTGACAGTCAGGTTGGTGCCAAGCACCAATGCCAACAATTGGTGGCCTGTACAGGGATGAGCCCCAATATCTTTGTTAAGTGTCGAAGCTGAAGAAAGATCTCTCAATTAAATTAATTTAACTAGGGAGTGGGCTTGAGGGGATGTGAAAGGAGCAAGCAAGCAAGGAAGAATTGTTTTAAATCTTTCTTTGAAGTCATTGAGAACAACTTACTTGTATCACAAGCAGTTTCTCTTTGCTGACATCTAGCAATCTTTAGAGACATTGTGGAACGATCCAAGTGAAAACAGTGCTTATAGGACAACAATGTTGTTCTTCACCTAAAAACAATTCCCTTTCTAGGGTTAATCTTTTAATAACTTCACTTTTTTGTCTTACAGGGGTTTGTTCGGTGTTTTGTACAGGTCTCCTGCTCAGTGGATGTAACTTCATACGAGATGTTTTGGTTTTTTCATGCAGTCTAGTAGGGAAACACAGCTTGCAAAAACAAAACAGCATGCAAAGAAGACACACAAATAACAACCTCTTAATGCTGACTTCTTAATTAAAAATAAATATTATTAAGTCTCAGAATATACTTCATAAGACAGAGCTTATTTTTTATTGAATGTTTTCTCCTTCCTCATTGTTTTGGTCATCCTTAAATAAAATTAAAAACTCAGTGACAAAGTAATTGAGAGCACAGAAGTTCCTGTGTTTGATGTGTTGAGCATGCCTCCTTAATGCATTAATTCCTTTATTAAAAAGTGTACAAACAGAAATTTCTGTGATAAAAATGTTTATTACATTATTAGGCGAAATAAAAATATTATTCATGCATAGCTTCTTGTTTGAATGTACTACCATATTTTCTACTACTCCCAGCCATACCCTGTCTTTCCCTTCTTGCTGTTGCTCCATGATTTATGCTAACCTGCCAGGTAGCATAATGAAACTTTAATTAAAAAAATCTATTTTCTCCTATTGAAGGTGTAAACAGGTGCATTTTCCATGTTAATGACTGGAAAAGGTTTTTGTGAGGTATGATATGAAATCCGTTTGTGTATTGGAATGTAGTAGAACAGGAAAATTAAAAACAAGGAATGGGAAGTCTGTCAGCAGCAATAAATATTTTACCAGGAAATGTGTACTGCTTTATGGTTTTCTTTCTGGAAATATCAAAAACGTCAAGAATATAAAAAAGCTGGAAAATTACTGACTTTAAAAGAATGGTAACAGCTGGATTTATGCTACATGTTTGCACAGACATCTTGAATTTTCCTTTATCAGACGCTGTCTCCTTTTTCTTGTTTGCATTCCAAAATCTCCTGTTAAATTTCCTTTGTGGAAAACTCACTTCCTGTTAGCCCACTGGGTAAACTCTCTTATTTTCATGCACAGAGTAGATGTCAATCTTTCTTCACTAGTGTCATGGTTTAACTCCAGCCAACAGCGAAGCCCATGCAGCCACTCACTCATTTCCCAACCAGCAGGGAGAGAAAAGGAAGAATAAAAGCTGGAAAACTGGTGATTTAAGATAAAGACAGTTTACCAGGTAAAACAAAAGCCATGCACCCTTCCTGAAAAGTAAAGAATTCCTTGCTTTAAGTCACTGCTTCCCATGGGCAGGCAGGTGTTCAGCCATCTCCAGGAGAGCAGGGTCCCATCACATGTAATGGTGACTTGGGAAGACAAATGCCATCACTTCAAATGTCCCCTCCTCCTTTTTTTCTTCTCCCCAGTTTACATACTGAGTGTGATGTCATGTGATCTGGAATATCTCTTTGGTCAATTTGGGTCACCTGCCCTCATTGAGTTTCCTCCTAACATCCCATGCGACCCCAGCCTCCTTGTCAGTGCAGCAATATTGAAAGCAGAAATGGTGTTGGTTCTATGCAAGCCCTGCTCAACAATAGCAAAAGCATCTCTATATTATCAACCCTTCAGCACAAATCCAAAACACAGCCCCGTGCTAGCCGCTGTGAAGAAAAGTAACTCTGCTCTAGCCAAAGCCAGCACAATTAGCTTCAAGACATCTTCAATACCAAGGCGCAAATTCCTCAGTAATGTCTTTCAGGAATTATGTCAGATGAACTCCTAATGTTTGCCTGTTCAAAGCTAGTAATTCTATGTTTTACCTTGTTTTTGCAAAAATTAGTGTCAGATTTTTTTTATACCTGAAAAATACTTTTTTCTATTCAGAGTAATTCATATGCTGTTGTCAGGAGCAATTTTTCTGCTGTATCTTGCATACACAATATTTATCACATTTTTAGAATACCTGCATGTGTTAATTAAAAAAATTTTTACACTGCAAAAAATTATGGATTAAATATGTCTAACAAACAGAAGAAACTGAAAGAAGTTCTGTGTTTCTATTTTCAAATCACTTAAGATTTTTGATTCGGAGAGAGTAATTTCCTATTATTCTTAGCTCATTTCCCTACTTTGAGGCCCTTTTCTGCTTCTCTTCTCATTATACAGATAATCTGTGTTCCCCAAAATAAAAATGTTTAAAACACATCTAATGACATCACATAAGGTCAGCAGTTGCAGGTAGCACAAATCCTGTGTATTAGTCACCTGAGGAAATTTTATGAGCTTGAGAACTCTGCCTCAGGCACTTTTGACTCCTGCAACTAGTGATTGTGTGCATCTTCTCATGTTCCACATGTTTCATTACTCTTATTAAATGTCTCTAAATATTTTTACCTATTCTCCTTTATCAACAACTGTGAAAACAGTGTCTATCCCCCTGAATGCTGGATAGACTTATTTTTTGAAGAGCTATTATCAAAAATGTGCATTTTTTTTTCATAAGATCTATGACCTGAATTAGCATTCAGATAAATTAATTTTAATGTTAAAAGTTGAATTACACACAAAAAAAGAGATATTGAAGGTAAACTTTCAGAAGTATTTTTGCACAGGGAAGATTTCTGTAGTCCCACATTACTGTATTTTAATGAGCACTGACAAAGAACCTAGTAGTAGCCTTCTAATGTTGTTCATTGTTTGGTTTGGAGGATTTTTTTATCCTGAAGGGATATAAGAAGAGATTATTTTTTTTTGCCAAATTCTGAATTTTGATCTGAGTCCATAAAAGAAATTGAGGCCATGCTGAACAGTATGGCTCAAGGATAGGATAGAAGGCATAGAAAGCACTTTTCCATGTAGTATTCAGCTAGTACTGCTGACTATGATGTTCGTCAGCTCTCAGTATAAAACCCAAAACACTCCTTGTTGAACTTCTACTGCTAATCCTTGCTACTCTGAAGAATTGTTAGGCTTTGTGTGTGTGTGTGTTTGTGTATGCAGATTACTAATTGTCATATTCATGATTAGAGGAAAGAAAATCTCACTGGATGGCAAAAGCTCTAATCTTTATTTTACTTGCTAATTATCTTGAATCCAGATTTTGCAGAGAACAAAATGACAATATGAATGGTAAATTTAGCATAGTTAGTCAGTTGCGTCCACTGACTGTGTAATGTGGAAATGGCAACATCTAGTGCTTCACTAAATATTTAAAAGGCATAACAGCTCCATTAACTGTGGTTTTAAGAAAAGTTTCTTTGCTAACATTTGCAGCTGTGGCTACTGATCAACTTGGCTCTTCTCCTCCTGTAATATGTGCAGAAAAGTTCCCCTGGCTTTTGTCCCAGTCTGGGAACACATCTTCAGCTGTGAACATGGAAGGCGATGGGGGTATTGAATATAGCCAGAGCAAGATGAAGACACCAACAAGGTCAAATGTTGGTAGTCAAAATGATAATTCACTTTTTTTCACTAACACAGCAGACAGCAAGGAAAACATAGAAAAGTAGGAAAGAGTGAAGAACTACAGCAAGCAAAAATGTTAATCACCACCAAAAATCTGCAGCATCCCATGAAGATCCTTCGTCTTTCATCTGTTGGTAGCTGGGTGCACTCCATGAGGGCTTGTGGAGCATGTTTTACTTATCGTCATGTGCTTTTCCAAGCCCAGGGACCATGGCAATGGCATTCTCACCATGAAGACCTCAGTGCTCTTGAGACATTTGCGTGATGCACTTAAAGTTTACAGGTTGAAACCCGGGTATTCAGGTAGCATAACCTGTAGCATTCATGTGATATATGACTGGGTGTTACAGTTCGCACTGTTGGCAGTTCAGGCATGAGAAGTTTTGATCTACTCCTGTTGTTTTGTTAAGTGCCACAATTCACTCCATCAGACCCAAGACTTTAAAATACTTAGACAGGAAGGACCTTTGAGGTCCTTCTCCTCTGAGATTACCTCAATTCTGAAAGTGATATACAACTTACTATTTGGATTTGAAACAAACAGCAAGCCAAATATGACTTTCGTTCCTGGACAAGGAGTGAAGAAAAGCAGGTGAAAAAAAAAGATCCAAAAGAAAGCTAAAACTAGCTCCTTAAGGCACTCAGTGAGAGTCATGTCACTAGAATCCTTCTAGTGAAATCCTTCTGACAAATCTGTTGCCCACACCACAATAAAATGTGTAAATAATTCAGAACTAAAGAATAATAAGAATAATTCACTTTGAGGTTAAAAGTAAGTGTCAGCTGTGATCTGTTTATTTTAGATCACATAGGTCCTTGAATAATAAAGGAATTGAGCTGTTTATTTCTACTGTTGAAAATACCTAATGAATATCTAAAAATTGAATATGGTAAAATCCCCAATTTTCTCTTGGCCTAAGCCATCGATAAGGTAGCTAGAATTGTAGCTACCTTATCGATGGCTTAGGCCAAGAGAAATTTACTTTACCTAATTGTAGCACTTTGTTCTTGATTTAGAAGATTAAAATATAATAACCAGTTTGTGTAAACTGCCACATCAATATTTGAACTTAAGCAAATTGTCAGTTTGCATCAGCAAAGATTTTTGACTTTTTTCTTAGAATAGGAATTTTTCTTCTGAACATTAAAATAGAAACAGTCTGCACATTTTGGGTATTTTGCAATGTCTGTGGCTGGACAGAAATTCTGTTTGCATTAAAATGTGTTTACAGATTTCTTAGGAAACATTATGCTTTGGTGGAAGAGTTTGAGAAGCAGGGAACTAAACAAATATGAACAAAAAAATTAAGCTCAGATAGTATAATGCTCCATGTAGGGGACATTTCTCCCTATACTTCTTCCTGTTTCATCTGTGTTTACTGTAGTTATGTTGCATTATCAGTGCTCTTTAAAGTTTTGATTTGCCTAAACAGTTTTGTGGTAGAAAATGAAGTATTACATATGATTTCTAAGTCATCACTAGCAAAATGTGGTGAATGGCAAAATGAAAAATCCTGCTCTTTCTCTTTGTCCACGGTTATATTAGTGGCAGCACTGGTAGGACAAATCATCCTTAGCTGGGGAGGAGATAATGGAGCAGTCATCTATTCTTTCTATATTCTTATTCTTGTAGCAACTGAAATTTTTTTCTTATAATTACTTTATGTTTTCACTTGATACAGGATGTTTTGTATATGTTGGATACATTTTTTGTTCCCTTGATAAATGCTTATCTAGCTGTCTAAGTTACATCCATTCACTGGCTATTTATTTATAACTGGCTATTTATTATTTGCACTTATAAATCCAGGGTCTTTGAAATCGGTGTATTGTCTTAGTTCTTATCTTAGTATCAGTTATCATCCTATATGTGGTCTTGGGAAGCCTCTTCTACCAGTTTGTGAACATCAACTTCTAGTTGAAGTGGTAGCATTTTTCTTCAAGACAAGGAAGAATAAAAAATTTTTAAAAAAGGAAAAAATAGGAAGGAACAGTTGAAGGCCATCTTGTAAAAAATATCCAATCCCTAACATTGGCATCAGAATATTTATTATGTAGTCTGATGAGCCCTGAAATGAGTTGCTCTCATTTACCAATGAACTCAATAGGATAATTAACCACACTATTTACAACCATCAACCACTGAATTGCACAAATCTGGGACTTTTAATTATTCTTAGATAATAGTAGTAGAGAATTTGTTTCCACAGTATTGGAAAAGAAAATTACATTATTAAGCTGTTAGTTAATATAAATGATTCTAGAGCAGATAACTATAGTTATATAGTGTTCAGTTATGTGGTCCTGAAGTTTTGGTGCTGCTCCCTTCAGGATTATTAGCTGCATGGTATATCTACTGCACTGTCCAGCCAGGCTGTGATAGGTTTTGAAAGTCATGATAATTTGTTTTCTTCTCCTATTTTCTGTGTGATGCTTCTTTTTGTCCCTGCTTTCTCAATGACTACAATGGCTTTCTGGTAGGGAACAGAGGAGCGAGGCACTATAGCATGTTGTCCATAGAAGCTGTGGATTCCCAATCCCTAGCAATGTTCAAGACTAGGTTGGATAGGGCTTTGATCAACCTGGTCGATGCCCACAGCAGTGAGATTGTTACTAGATGATCTCTAAAGTCCTCTCCAAACAGAACTATTCCAGGATTCTATAGTTCTAAAAGTTTAGTGGCCTTTGCTAGATGGTGGCATTACCTCTGCTTTATTCTGTGCTCCCTCTGAGGCAGTAGTGGAGGCAGCTATTGTGAGACATGGTAAAAGAAATTTGCTGGTCTCTCAGTAGGTGGAAGGCAAAATGCACAGTAGTAATATACTAATATTGAGATGGAGAAATAGAGTATTTCTTAGCACCGGTGTTGAGCCATCAATAGGAAAAACATTGGGGAATAGCTAACACTTTCAAATGCCAGTTTTTTGCCTATGAGGTGGAAGAGAAAACCCCCACCTTGCTCTTTAAAATTAATCATTGACATTGTGTTTCAGGTTCAATTAATTCATTAAGTATATTTTCTAATTGGTAAAGTAACAATGCTGTTGAAAACAAAAGCAAACAATTTCTTTCACAAAATTTGCCATTCATAAGTGAATTATTCTTTTTGTAGGGTAGTAGCAACTTTACTTATATCTATTTGTCTTTGTAGTTTGATTGACTGTCCCTGTTCTTCTCTTCTAAGAAAACAAAGACAGATGAACCACTCTGCAATTTGATATCAGGGTTAAGTCAGTTCCTGTTTGTCTTCTCTCGCAGAACTTTTTCTTTGATAATTCTAAGTAATCTGTTTGAGCATGTTTTTATTTAGGATAAGTTTTCTGTTATTTTTCTGTGAAAACTTGTCTTTTGCTCATAATATTTTAATCCCTTGCTGATAATGATCTGTCTAGTCTATAAAATTTGCACTTGTATTTACTAAGGAAGAAGTGCAAGCACTTTAACTGGGAGCAGAGACTTGAAACATTTTTTCTCCTCCCATATTCAGCAAAAATCAGGGATATTGATTGCATTTCAATAAATCTTTACCATATATTTTTAGTTGTTTCACTTTGGACATCTGCTTATTCAGCATGCAGAAGGGAGAGTTTTCACTTTAGGACAGTGGGCGAGCTATATATCTGGGATGTAAACCTGCTGTATTCAAGTCTGGTTGCTACAGTACACATTAGTACCAGAGCAAGTATGCACTTAGTGTATTTTGTACCTGCTGCCCATCTCCCTTAGTTTTAAACCTGAAACCTCTTCTTGGATCTAAAAAGCATTTATCAAGAGAAAGCCCACTACTTCCCAGAGAGGATTGACATAGACTTGTTCAAATTATAAGAAAAGGTCTGCTAGGAGAGTGCCTTAGCAGCTTTCATTTGCCGCATAATTTTTGTTTTCTTTTACAATAAAAATACATATATTTTACAAGAAGCTGAGCATGCTCTCTCTTCTTTTGCACTGGTTGCAGAACCAAGACTGTGAGAATGGTAGCTATATCTGTCATCAATTTTGTGGTTCTTTCTAGTCATGTTTTCTGTTGTGGTCCACTATGGAAAAATAATAAAGTACAACAACAAAAATTCTTTCACTTTAATGTGGTTACGATGGTTTCCCTTGCAGATTAGCTTCCTTTTAAGTGTGGTCTCCATGCAGAACATCAACAAATAGTATAAAGATTTATTGCAGATTAAGCTGAGCAGAACAATGCATTTTCTCCAATAGATACAATTTTTTTCCTAATGTAAGCCAAACATGCTTGCTTTTTCAGTTGGGTAATCAGAATGTTAAGACTGGTGAGACATGGTAGTAATTTATTTCTCCCTCTTTCCTAAAACAACCATGATCAAATTCAATTTCAGCTAGCATATTACAATATGCTTGAATGAATGCAGAAAAGGTCTAACATGCATTAGCTGGAAACCTATGATTCCTTGCAAGAAAAAGGGGCTGCTTCAGAGCTCATAAGACATTGCTTCAGATTGTTCCACTATGAAACTTGGATGTCATTGCCACATATTTAGCAAATGTCTTCCTAGTATTATCAATTCTATCACAACTTATGCATCTAAGCAAAAGGAACGTGGAAATGTCACTCACATCAAGTTAGTGTTGTATATCAAACCACTTTTATTAGACATCTAAAATCTGTGTTTATGTAGGTTAATTTCAATTACTGATGGGTTTCTATTTCAACTCGATTTTGGCCTACAGTAATCAAGGTTGTAATATTTCAGGACAAGATATGATTCTGTATTAGAAGTGGATTTTTTCTCTATTTCATGCCAAATTAACTTCTCTTGAAGTACAGTACATAGAACACAGCATAGTGATAGAGTGTAACAACCACAAATAAAAAGAACAGTATTTTGGCCTCTTATTTTACACTGCTCTCATGTCTAAGTGAAATATCTTAGTTTCAATTATTCATTTAATGAATGAACATTCTTGTTTTTAGACACTGCTGTAATACTTCTCCTCCTCCATAAAAAGGAAACTGAAAAGTACTGACGAGCTCTAAAATTTATATTCACAAAAGATATCACCAGTTACTCCTCAAAATGTGTCTTAGCATACATTAGAAGAATGCATGCTTTGATATTTGTCAATATATAATGTAAGCCTTGGAAGTAAAATTAAAGAAGTCTTAGTTACTGAACCAGTTTATAAGATCAGAGTTAAAAAAATATATAAATTACTTACACTTCACACTAGACTGCTAACACTTTGCTAAGATGATAGAGTGCTGTAGATTATAGAGTACCTTTTCCTTACCAATGTCTTTCTTTTGTTTTTGATAATCCCCACCTTAGGATTCTCTCTCATTTGAATGAGTGGAAAAAGCCAAGATTTTCATCAGCATTTTAGCTAAACATTTTGCACCAAGATATTGTTTAGTTTGTGAAGTTGTTAAAAGGAGAACTATATTTAAAGATTAAAAAATTGTCATGAAAAATGAAAATCTACTCCTTAATTCAAATTATTTCCTTAAAGTCTTTTGAAAATTGTCTGAAGAAATGTTTTTATCAGCCTTCCATATTTGCTCCTTTTTAAATTTAGTTTTGGCTTGGTATTGCACATTCTTTTCCACCAGTTGTTTCTCCAGTATGGTTAATATCACAAACATTAAAACTTTTTTTCTGCTCAAGGGAGAAATGTCAAGGGGCCAAAGATAATGCCATCACATTTTTATAAAAAAACAGGTTCCTGAAAATTCAGCCTGAGAATATCTACCACCATTCCACATATCTAAAAGATCATATTTTTTTTTTCCCTCCAGGATATAAACTGCTATGTAATACATCAAGAGCAATGGATTTTCATTCTTCCAGACTTCATAGAATAGAAATAATAATGATTTATAGGATGTGGGTTTCTATGTATGTTTTGTAAGAATGGTTTTGAAAATCATCCTTAAAATATGGTTTGTACCATGCAGAAAAAAATGCAACTGAAAGTTCATAGGCATTATAGCCACTTAGAGGTCTTAATGGTGAAAACAAAACAAGAATTCTATTTTATTCTTTTTTTTTTAGGGAACAGCTACTTACTCCCTGCATTTTTATATAAATTAATAAAACAGCTATGAGAGTAAATATGGCATAATTGACTCCTAGAAAATATACATTATGTGTATTAATTAAATACATTAAATGGTGTATTAAATATTCCATGTAGTTTTTTCAGTTGAAAAAATTACATTGAATATTTGCAGTGTAACTAATAATAAGTATTATCTAAAATGCTATCGGTTAGACTTTATACTTCTGTAAGGCTTTTTTTTCCATGGTTCTCACTAGGTTTAGAATTCTGCCTCTAAATGTATGCCTTCACTTTCTAGCACTGGACAGATAAACATCAATTTGATTGGAAGAGCATTTTCTTGTTGCGGCAACCAAGTTTCACACTTTAAGAAGGGTAGGCAGTGATGAACGGCATTAAATTTCACAAAAATTATCTCTGTTTTTTATTTATGACAGGTTATTGAAAAACATGGGCATCCCGGATACTCACTGTTGGGATTTTAGTGAGACAATCAGGAAGAAATGTTTATTTGGACCACTTAAAAAGGAATGCACAACCAGCATGAAAATGCAGCAATATGGCACTGAGTTTTAATTCTCCCTTCTGGAGTCTGAAGGAATTGAGTGCATGACCAAGAATTCCCTGAGTTACTTCTATCAATCTGTGGTACTAAATATAATAATAGTACTGACTGCTTTTGGAGGACAAACACTATTCAGGGCTAACTTTGTTTGGCCTTCTTCAATCTAGGCCAACTTCACTTGTGGTCCTGATACGTTGAGAGGCTGCCCAGAACAGAGGTTGGACGGTGTTAAAGGAATAAAGTAGGTATTTATTAAAAAGGCCTTCAAAGGATACACCTTGGGCAGTACAAGAGCCTGGCCATGGCTACACCCAAGGTGGATGATGGGTCACATGTTTTCACACTTTTATAAGTTTACATATTGGGGTTAACTGTCCAGTTACAGCCTCAGGGTAACGAAGTCCCATCCTCCAGATTGCTCTCCTCAATTTGCTGTTGTTTATAGTTTTTGGGCCTGAAGCTGCAATGGTGTCCTTAGTTGTTGGGGTGTTGTTCTGTCTAACTAAACTGTGAAGAGAACTTCTTAACACTTAACATGAATTTAAGTAATATACTAATGCAGTACAGAATCTGGAAAATATGAAAGATAAAACTTAAGGCATCAGTCCCTCCAGGGATGAGAAGGGGTGGAGGAAGTGAGAAGAGGAGGCATATGCATATTCAAGTGTCTGGGATTCAGAAGACTTATTCCTAAGTCGGTCTTGAGCACAAGGGGAGAGAAGGGGGTAAAGTAATGATGTTCCCAATTTTTTTTTTTCTTTTTTCTTTTTTTTTTTTTAAGGATCCACAGCATATAGCAGTTAGGTACTAGGTTCCTATTCAGTCAGTATTTGGGCCTCTAACTCTTTGAAACTTTTTTGAGGATACAGAATTACATTAATAAGAAAAAGGAGGACTTCTTGCAGATCTCTAAGCTGGTTTCCCTTCTGTAGCCATAATTTTTCTTTTGGAGCTTTTACTGCCATGAGACTCAGTCACAGTTACTCCACATCCAAAGATTTCATGATAATCATGGACTAAAATATGTATCTTGATCCTATGTATGATTCTGAAAATGGTTCTCATCTGCAATCATTGGCTGATTTTAGTTAATTTTATTTATTTATTTATTTTTAAAAATTATCATTAACAAAAGGAACCCTTCCATCATTCCCAGCTTAATACCATTTAATGTACAATTGTATTACTAGACAGAAAATCACTATTACAATTGAATACTAGCAATTAATAGTGTGATATCATCGGTAGAATTGCTGTGTTTCAAAGATATTATTTCAACTTCCTTAGCTGTTAGAATTAAGTGTATTGAGATGAAAATCCTTTCTACTGACATACTTTTCAAACAAACCCTTTTTCTGACATCAGCTGTTGGATACCGATCTGAGTAAGACAAAAAATTCCAGGAAAGCAGAGGATCTTCTGCTTTGTAGAGCAGAGCTTGGTAAATGAAAGTAGGATTTATGTATGTACAGGCAGTACTTTATATGTTTTCCAGATTCTCTAAGCTTTGTTAGTTGAAAGTGCTGGTATATCAGGAATGAATAATATTTCTATTCTTTTGGATTGCAATACAGCAGTGTAAAGCTTAGCAAACATAATCAAAGTGGTCCTTAACTTCACGTCTCATGACCATTTTATTCCTAGTCTAAGGTCATCCTATTGGTAAGAGATTGATATTTTCCTGGTGTAGAGCAAAGTCCTGAACTTTGTTGGTAGAAAGCCATACTATTAAAATAGTTACTTTTTGTTCATTATCATTTAAGTGTAGTGTTGTAAAAATTTGTATTAGTTTGGACCCACAGAATCTGAACATTTCTCTCCTGACAACTTCTAGGTCTGTGTAATGTACCATCCAAAACTAAATTTGCTGAAGTTTCCTTCAGCAAACTTTCAGAAAAATGAAAGTTCCAGGAAACTCTCCTTACTATAGAAAATGACAAAGAATTAAGGCACTTTAACATTTGGGAACTCACACAGATGTATTAAGATTGCTTATTTTTTCCTCCTCTTTTCTCCTTTTTTTCTGCAGAAGATACCTGCTCTCTGAAAATCAGGTAGTTGTGCTTAAATAACTGTGCCCAAAATCAGTAGTTCCTTTTAAAAGCCCTGCTGGTTTGCTGGACTTGATTTTGTTTGGGGTTTCTTAATAGTAAAATGTTGATTATCCAACTGTTTACACATAAATGAGTAAAAGTTATCAATTACTCAGTACTAATCCAAAGTGTGCTATATATATGGTATACTACTACAAGGTAAGGATTCTGAAATTTCTTCCTACTTGTTTTATAAATCTGGATATCTTCTTTTTTATTCTTATTTTCTTAACCAGTGATCTTTATTCTGCTGTATTGCTACAAAATTATCAGCAAAGGTCTGTGGCCTGTATCTATCATCTTTCTAGTTTTTACATATGAAACATTGGACAGAGAAGTGTTTTAAAAAAATCTTTGTGTTTATTATCATTCTGATGGTGTTTCTGTAAATCTGCAAGTAATTTTAAGTTCACAGTAAGATTCTGTGTGCACTCTGTACTTTCCTGTTTAGAGTGTGAAATAGCACAGTGAGACATTCTGAGTATTTCTTATCAGAGTGAATTGATCTTCTTATACCTTTAAGTATAATTTTGATTGTCACAGAAATATGAAAAACAAATTCTGCAAGCAATATTTTTCAAGTGCTGGCATATTCTGTTAAAGAAGCCAATGAACTTCTACAGAAGTAATTTAAAGCAGTTCATAGGGCAATTTAATTATGAATCAAGAAAAAAGCAATTATTGATGTCTCTCTGAACAGATCTCAGTATCTGTCTTTGGTAATTCATTCATTCTTTCTCTCTCCCTCCCTTTTTTAAAAAAACACAAAACCCAACAAAACGAAACAAAAAAGGGAAGGATGGACCAGTGCAGTCAAAAGCGAAGATTTCATGTTAGGGCATTTTGGAAAGAGAAGTCTCAACTTTCTTCCCTGTCCTGATAAACCTGTTTAACAAACTTACTGCATGAATACATAAAGCAGGTTATAAAAGAGATCAGGAAAGAGTTTTTAGTAGGAATAGGACAAGGGTAATATTGTGATAGGAAAATGGGTATGGTTTTAAACTAAAACAGAGTAGTCTCAGACTAAATAAGAGCAAGAAATGCAAGCAATATTTTTTTTCATGAGAGTGGTGAAAACTTGAATAGGTGCCCCAGAGAAGTGGTGGATGTTCCATCCCTGTATATTTGAAGTCAGACTGGATGGGGCAACCTGGTATAGTGGTAAGTATCCCTGCTATTTCAGGCCTGTGTACTCTAAAGATCCTTTCCAACCCATAGTATTCTTTGATTCTATGGTATCATATGAAAACACCTCAAATTTTCCTTTGCCTTGTCAGCAGGTCTCATATAGCCCTAGTATATGAAGTAGAAGTCTGTGCTCCACAAGTTTTGTGACAATATTTGTGTTCTTGATGATATTGGATAAGCTAAAACCCAAGCAAATCCAACCTCTTACTTTGTAATTTGCCATTAAACTCAATGCTTGAGTATGCACATCGTCTTCTGGAGAAAATGCTATTTTGTTTGTAAGCTAAACAACTAAGATTGCTGCGTCTTCCCTACGCAATTAATGAGACACCCTGATGCCCTATCCACTGTGTTGTTTCTGTAGGAACCATACAGTAATTGAATGAAAACTGACTATTACATCAGGAAATTAATCACAGACTAAAGTTCTTGTGGGACAGGATGTTTTATCAATTATTTCAGTCCTCTGACAGTTTGTGTATTTTCAGAATCAGAATAAAGATTCAGGTAATATATAGAAGAATTAATATTAGAAGTTTTTTTGAGTATGCATTAACAAATTCTTATTTTTGTTTTTATAAACCTTGAATAATTGTTGGCAAAAATATCAAGAATAAGTGGGAAAACTGGAAAGGTGATCAGGGTTACAAAAGCTTAGAAAGATAAACAAGAAACTACATAGATGGAGTACAGAAAGATTACAGCTGCAAGTATATAAATGTTCTGGTAATATTTACTCTTATAATGTTCACACAGTAGGCTGTACTTTTCACGTCTTTCATATGCTGCTTATATTCTACTTTGTGTTGCATAGTTCCATAGATGAATTTATATTGATGTTAAATAGCTTGTCTTTCACCAAATCACGTTTTTCAAAATTTCTTTCCCATGTATTTTCCACATACAAACCATTGTCAATAGTTATTTTCATATATAAAATGAAACATATTTTCTAACACCCATTTGTGGCTCCCACGGAAGCATTTCTTTACTGCATTAATTCCAGGATCCCATCTCATATTGCAGCCACCTTCTAGCTGTGAAACACACCCGCGTGGTGGACTTTTCTAAGATGCTAGATTTTACCTTGATTAATCACTCTGAATATTTATTTGAATTCCATTTTCTAATATTATCATGGTGACAGCACTCACTAAGGCTCAACACTGGAAATCTCCACAGTTAGATCTGTTATGTGTGGATTATTGAACTTTGGTAGTGGGTTTGTTTTTTTTACAGAGTATTGATATGAGTATATGAACTTTTTGAAGTTGAATACAGACATGCCGTCTTTCTTTTTCCACTTTATTTTTAAAATCCCTTATCCATAAAATTAAGAGATAAGAGGGTTTATATTTTATACAGTGTTTTGAATGAGTAATATAGTTCAAATGAGTACAAAATGTGGGCCGAGAAGTTATTCCCCTTTTAAAAATCTGATTTTAAAAAATAAAGCTAGATTATAACACAGCTTTACCATATTGAAAAAGCTTTCTACTTGTCAAATGCCCTTCATTGAGATGGCCAATTTTTTCTCTGCTTTGGATATAGTCCATTTTTGCAGCTGACTAACAGGAACAGGAAAAGGAAAATGCAATATTATTCTTTCTAACCTATTACAAATAGGTTTTCAGGTTTGTGTAGAAGAAACATAGCACTTTTGATTTTGTGATGACACTGTGTTTGATTTAAGGAGCAAATGGAATCCAATATCTTTTACTACATTGTGTGATAACATAGAGAATTTTCCAATGTCAGAGTTATAAAGGAACTTCTTAAAATATTTTTTTAAAAATATAACCATGTTGTATTCCACATAAATTGTGTCTCATCAGGACCATTACTTTGGAACATTTTCTGCAATTCATTAAATAAGATTCTTATGTAATTTTTTAATGAGAAGGAGAGAAGCTTTAAGACTGCCTTTGGCAGCAGTTGTCATGCACATGCAATTGCGTTAGAACATACTAGGAATGTTTATTTGTATCTTTATTTCTGTTTAATGTTTTTTATTACCTTGTTTTCCAACTGTAAGAAATTGAAAATCAATCAAGATATATTAATTAATTTAAGAAATTGTGGCTGTAGGTGCAATATCAATCCCACTATGGTAAGCGAGCAGTAGCCATAGCAATCATCTTCAAATCAGAAAAAATATTTGTAAATATATTCAGCATCTTCCATTTGGACGAGAAGTAATGGACACAAGTTGGAACATAGGAAATTCTGACTTGATATGAGGAAACAAAAGAGAATGGTTCAATATTGTTGCAGATTGTCTAGAGAGCACATGGGATTTCCAGACCTAGCAAAGTTCAAGTCTGGACATGATACTTGAACATTCTGATTTAATTAAACCTGCAGTGAGCATAAGGATGAACTACCTGATTGCATGAGATTACTTCCAACAAAAATTATTCTAGTGGAGCTGATCTTAGAAGCCAAACAGATACATTTCTTTTACTCATAAACTTGATCGTTTTCTTCCCAGTACAGTGCTATAGTTTTGAGGTTAACAGTTTGAGGCATGTTTTTGTGCTCAAGCAATACATATAGTAATTACAGGAACTAAACAAAGGGCAGACAGTGTGCACAGGAGAACTCCCTTCCACTGGTTGCCCATAAGGTTAGTTGCACCACTTTTTTATATGACTGTGCTATCTACATGTTTATTTATGCTTTGCATGCTACAAGGCAAGACTCAAAGCAGTTCACATGAAAAAAAAAGAGGAAATGCTATCCCTGCTGGGAAGATGAACTAGAAAGAGATCAAACAAAAATCTGTGAAAAGCAGACAGCTTGTTTGATATGTAGACTAAGAAGCTGAAAACAAGAAAATCTTTCCCTTAAGAAGGATGGAAAATTTACAAGATTTATAGGATGCCAGCTAAACTTAAACTTCGGAAAAAAAATTAAAAGCTTGAATTTTATTTTTTATAATAAAAAGTATTATTAATATATTCCCTGTTTATGTCTCTGGAAAGAGAAAGAAATTGTTCTAGAGGAAGGAAGAAAATAACAAATTTGTTCCAAGTATTCAGCTAAAAAAAAAAACAAAAAAGAAAGTTTTCACAGGCCGCTGCAATTTTTGCTGTTGATTTCAGGAGCTATTAATCAGGAGTATTTGTCTGGAAGTGAAGGAATCGGATGCAGATTACTGAAGGATCTGCAAGGACTGAATTGCAAGGACTAAATTTAAACAGCAATTATTGCCCAGGTTTTTTTTGAAAAGTTATGGAAAGCTAGCCTGAATCATAGCTTTATGCAATGTCAAAAAACATCCTAGCTTGCAAAGAAAAGAAAAATCATCACAGGGGAATTCCAGGAACATCCTCACTCTCTGTATGCTTTTATTTTTTGTAGCAAATAAACAGATTGTAGCTGTCCAGCTCAGGACATCTCATCTAAAGAAGAGTTTGGAAGGCCTGTAAATTTTTTTCTGCAGGAATACTGACTACAGGAAAAGAGTGCTTTGACATCCTCTGCATCTATTCAGAATTCTTAGAGTAATAAGAAAGCCAGAGTGCTATTAAACATTATTGCAAGGAACAGGGCTTCCTGGTAAGTGTTATTTTTGATAATGTCTACAAGATACATGAGTCTACAAGAACCAACCTTTTAGCAGCTACCATTGTTAACAATTAAATCCACTTGTAAAACACTTATATTTCGGGTAAATGGCAAAACAAAACATACCAAGCATTCTAAGATAAAACTTCACATCTTTCTTTAATTCAATACTAGTCAATAGTTATCATTTGCTCCATCTGGAAACCTGGCCCAAGTACACTGCTACTAAGTTGTGAAGTTAATTTCACACTTTTAACCTCAACCTCCATTCCAGGGTTATTTCAAATTACGGTCATGACTTTATTTTATATAAATATATTGATAAATAGAGAAAAGCATTATTTTCCATTGTTATTGTCCTTAAGTCTTTCAGTAAAGGTGGAAAACATGATTTTTATTGAGAGAAGATATCTTGCATGTTAAAAAATAGAAATGGGGAAAACTCCCCAAACATCAATTTATCAAAGAAGTTTATTGGCTGTCCATAAATCCAACACTGGGTCAATACCTTGACAAAATACCCAGTGAGGGTAAGCGTAACAAAATCCCGTTTAAAGAGAAAACTATGTATCTTGAGTCAAGTATCCTACATTACACAGAGAAAACATCTAAGTTTCTGTGAAGGAGGCTAGTCTACTGCCTAGCAAGCTCAAAAGTTTCAGACTTTAGTTCAGCTTTTACTCACTTTTCACAGAACAAAACAATTCTGAAATAGAAAAAGATATATGAAAAAATTAAGGATCTAGGTCTACCATAATGATAAATATAAGAAATGCCAGAACTTCAACAAAGGGAAGAGCAAAGCCCTTCATCCTGGGAAAGAACAACCCCATGCACCACTATATGCTTGGGGCTGCCCAGCTGGAAAGCAGCTTGGCAAAAAAAAAAAAAAAAACAAACAAAAAAAGCTTAATGGTGTCCTATGCTCTGTTAGACCAGGCATTGCCAGCAGTTTGAGGGAAGAGTTCCCCTCTGCTCAGCACTGGTGAGGCCACAGCTTGGAGTATTTTTCCTGTTCTGGGCTCACCAGTACAAGAGAGACATGGACATATTGAGGAAAGACCAGTGAAGGGCCAAATAGATGCTCAAGGGACTGGAGCTCTTGTACTTCCAGCTAGTATGAAAAGTTAAGAATTGACCCTAGTGTAAAGGAAGATATTTCTATTGTGGTTCTCAATTCACATTCTTCATGTGAATCAGGAAGAATTCTGCAAAAATAGAATCCTCAAACCATCTTAGTCTGGAATGCTACCTTCCTAGAAGAGCTGACAGATCTGGACAGAGCATTATGATATGTGAAGTATTAAAATCTGTCTTTTGTACCCAGACTGACTTGTTTGAAGTTTGCATGTACTACTTTGAAACTTCCAACATTTCCTAAATGCATATTTTGACAGTGTGGGTCTATTTTGGAGTTTGTATACACAAAAAACATTTCACAAATGTTATTATCACAATGTAATATATACCCCTTTTACTGGTTTTATTATTTATCTGGTTTTATATGGACCAATATTTTCATAGAGTATGAAAGCATGGACAACTGTGACGAAACTGATAAAAACTGGAAGCAATGAAGGGAAGAATATTTCATAATGAATAGGTCTACTTTAAAAGCATATTCATATCTTCTCAGCAACAACAAATTAATGCTTTTACCCTCTCATAAAAATATTATGTTTTTGCATTAGGCTATCTTCAAAATGTAATGATCAGATATTAATCTGATAGAAAAGAGATATAAACTGTGTGTTTGGTCCTGCAAACCAATCAGAAGGAGTGGATAACTTCCTCTCCGAATAATTAGAGGGTGATTATCAAAGTCCTTGGGAAGAGTGCACACAAGAAGCCAAGTTTAGGAAGGGTTATGGTGATTCTCCTGTCGTACCATTCTTTCTTTCCTTTATTCCTCCATGGCACAGAAAAAAACCAAAAAAACCCAAATACTAATGATATTGAATTGTTAGAACCTTACCCCCACCCCATACACATACCCACATCAGAATAATAAAACCCATAAAGTGCCAGGGAAAGAAAAAAACAAAAGCCAGCCATTTGACAGGGAGAAACAAAATGGTACTGGCTTCTGTCTCAGGGAAGACAAAGACCACAAGAGATGCACTCAGCAGCTCAGGCAAAACCAGATGGGAACCTGGTGAATGATATTGGTCTCCTCTTCACAGCAGATGAAGCTGGTGGACTTTGATGTCCTTTTTCTTGTTGGTTCAGCCTTTCTGAGGTCTGGGGCTGGGATGAAGAAGTCCCTTGGCTCCCTGCAGGTCTCTGGATGATTCATCTCCCATTGATTGTTCTCTCTGATCTCAGACCAAAACCAAACTGTTCAGGAAACAAAAACACTCAGAAGGTTTGCTGTGGCAGTCTCCCGTGCCAGGGAAAGGAAAAAAAGCCTTCTTGCCTAACCTAACATAAAAACAAGCCAGGTAAACAAGAAAGTAATGCAGTCCCCACAGCACCACAGACACCTGAGAGTGAGGCTTTGAAAAAAGCCCATACAAGAGCCCCAAGGCTCTCCCCCCACACCCCCTGGACCCACCTTTAAGGCTACAGTATTTCTGGGCGTAGAGGCGATGATCAGGAAATAGAGTATCATCATAAAATCACCCCAAGACATGGTGGCTTTCCTGGGGGAAGTCATCACTGTTGAGTCGTGGTGAAGATAAAGAAACATGGCTCTAGCCATTTTAAAAGTTAATTGGAAGGTAATATAGATGGTGGTAGAATACATACTTTGGTTACACTCTATATTGTAACCCTGGGTACCTATTCCAACTGAAGACCAGAATATAAGCTCGGAGCATGACAAGAAAAAAAATCACTTGAAGTGACAATGAAAATGGTCTGAATCTTCTGAGTAAACATGAAAGTTAGGAAAACAGTTATTTTCTGTTCTGGCCTATAAATTGTTTTCAAAGAAAGATTTTAGCCATTAATTTAAATTTACATTCCTTTCAGCATAATTTCTTTCCTATGTAGTTCTCTTTTTCTGATTCTCACCTGACTCTCAGCTCTATCAGTCTTTCTCCTGTACATGTCTTACAACTCTCTGAAAACATTATGGTCCTAGAATCAGTAAGATTTTGAAAGCTTCCACTGTGTTTGTAGCAAAATATTGCTACAATATTATACAAAAAAGGGAAATATTCATTTTTATTTTATGCAGTTCTTTGTGAATGGGATTAGTTCATTAGGAAATAGTGGATAAGGGCTTTATGTGGGCATAATCTTTGACTATTAGGCATTAAAGGCTGAAGTACATCTGTCCAAGGACATCAAGGATAATGGAAAAAGCTATAGGTATGTCTGCAATATAAAAAATGCCAAGGGAAGTGTAGATCCTCTCAGAAACGTTATGAGAGACCTGGTTATCCAGGACATGGAGAAGACTGAGGTACTCAATGTCTTTTTTGCATCAGTCTTTATAGCAAGTGCTCCAGACATGCTGTAGAAGGAAAAGAGAGAAAATGAGAGAAGGAAGAACCTCCCACTCTAGGAGAAAATCAGTTTCAAAACCATCTAGGGAACCTGGGAGCACAAATCCATCAAACCTGATGAGGTTCATCCATGGATCCTCAGGGAACAGTCCAAGGATGTAGCTAAGCCACTATCCGTCACATTAGATAAGTTGTAGCATTGCATTATAGTTCCCACTGACTGAAAAATGGAAACATAGCCCCCCATTTTAAAAGAGAAAGATAAGGGAGACCCAGGGAACTACAGACCAGTCAGTTTGAACCCTGTCCCTGGGAAAAATCATGGAGCAGATCCTCCTGGAACCTGTGCTAAGGCACATGGAAAATAAGGAGGTGATTTACAACAGCCAACATGGTTTGATAAAAGTAAATAGTATCTAATAAATATGGTGGCCTACTGGTGTTGTTGCAGCTGTGGTGAAAGAGAAAAGAGTGATTAACATAATCTACCTGGACTTGTGCAAGGATTTGACATTGTCCCTCACAACATCCTTGTCTCTAAACTGAAGAGATGGATTTTAAGGATTGTTGCAGTGTTACGCAATTTCCTGTCTCTTCCCCAACCCCCTCTGGAATGTGAACCTATTTCCCATCATCCTTTGCCCTCCTGCCTAGTTGCCTATCAATCAATCTACCCTGGGACCATCCCCTTCTCACACCTGGTTGGCCTTCACCTGTCCCTTCCCCGCCCCCCGGGTCCGGGCTTGAAAAGGACACGAGACCACGCGGCCGGCCTCTGTTGCTGCATCCCGGTTCCATCAGGAGGTTCTGTCCAGGGTTGGGTCCTGGAACTGCTACAGGGATCCATTATGTATCAATAAAACCTGGACTAAACTTACAACAGAGCTTGCTCCTATCTCTTCACTGCCGCTGTAAGCTTCTCCGCCAAAGGTAAACTGAGATCTTTCCCTGCTTGGACTTTTCTAAGTGCCTAGCTGTTGCCTCCAGCCAGCCAGAGGTTTCTCTGTGGGAGAGAACCGCAGCAGCCGCCTCTGGTTCAGCAGTAAGGGCCAGAAGAAGCCGAGCAGGACACACCCGGACACCACGGGATTTATAACACTATAACTGGCGCCCAAACGTGCGGCTGCCCGGATCTGCAGCCACAAAAGGGATCTCAGAACCTCGTGAAAGCGTACAGCAGTTCTGCTTCCACTGGTAAAGGCCGTGATCGCACGGCCCTCCAGAGAGACTTGGGTTTTACCCACAAAAAGCCTCGAGGAAAGCATTGCGCCTCTGGAAAATACTGCACCTTTCTGGGGATCAAATTTTTCCAGGGGAGAATAGGGTAGCCTCCTCGTTCCCAAAGGAGGTCCTGTTCAGTGAAGAGATCTGCCTGCCTGACTGCCATTGCAACAGCTTCGATTTCCGTGAGTATTTCTTCTCCTTTCAGGGGTAGAATCTGAAAATTCGTCTCTGCCATGGGACGAGTTCCTTTTTACTCTTTGCATTTTAGGCTGCACAGCCCCTGCGAAAAAAAAGGTGTTTCTCTGTAAAAGCTGTAATTTTGTAGCGTGTATTAACCGTTTTTAAAATTCGCGCAGCTTGGCGCGGGCCGGCCCCGGTTTCTGTCTCGCCACGTGGCTGGGGGAAGGGAGAACCTTTGTCTCTTTGTCTCTCTCCACGTGGCGCGCGGCTGCCTCAGCTTTGTCTCTCCACGTGGTCGGGAGGAGGGGTGAATCTCTTGCTCTCTCTCTCCACATGGCGCGAGGCTGCCTTCCCGGGAGGAGGGGGGAGCTCTCTTGCTCTGTCTCTCCACATGGTGCCGGAAGGGGGCTGCTTTCCCGTGGGGGGGGGGGGAGGGGGGAACTGCTTTCCCGCGGGGGGGGGGGGGGCGCTTGGTCCCTGTTTCCACGTGGCCGGGGCGGGTCCCGATTCCCTGCTGCTGCCACTGCAGTTTTGAAAGTGGTGAATACAGTTACATTGTATAAGCTTTTGCCTGTTACTGCCTTTTAACCGTGGGTTTATTTTCTTTTGAAATCGGTAGCTGATTTTTGCTTTCTTTTCGGTCGGCGGGACTTTGTTCTGTGCCATTTACATCTAAAAATGGGCTCGAAACTAAGCATAGAACAAAAAGGAGTGTATTATCATATTATTGCAATTTTAGCTAATGCAAATGTGAAGTTCTCTAAAGGAAAATTGAAACTGTTTATAAGGTGGCTTTTTCTGCACTTCCCACAAATTTCTCCTGAAGAAGTCCAAAATCTTCAATTCTGGGATAAAGTAGGAAATAAATTGATATCCTTGGGACAGTCTGGGAATACATCCTCAGCTAAATTTGTGTTCTGGAGTTTACAAATTCGGACTGCTTTACTCAAACAAAGGGAATTGGAGAAAAAGCCAAATTCTAAGCCGTGTACCTCTGCTCTCCCTGTGTCCTCCCCTTCCAGTCCCAAACCCCTTACCCCAAAACTTGGTATTTTAAAGGAAGCAGACCCTCCTAATGCTCTGGTAAGTCGACTCCCAGAGCAAATTAAAATACCTGAGTCCCCTTGTACACAAAGCCCTGGCCAGGCCTTGTGGAAAACTCCACAAATCCCTACTTCCCCTGCTCTGAAACCCAGAGCACATGTTAATTTCTCAGAGAGCAGTGATCCCCAAAATGGCTCCCAGTACCCAGGGGCTACCCAAGATGGAGGAAGCCACGTGGCATCTTCTGAAACCTGGTCACCTTCTTCCCAAGATCCCCTTGAGCATCCGAAGGACCCTCCCCCTCCCTTTCCTGCTGTACCCTCAGCCCCGCCCCTCTACTCCTCCCAGGGGGCGTCTGCCGAAGTGACGTCACCCGGTATCCCCGCCCCCTGTCCCCACGGTGTCCCCTCCCCCTGCCAGACCCGTGTCCCCGCCCCCTTTTCCCACAGTGTCCCCGCCCCCTGCCTTTCCCCTGACCCCGCCCCCTGCTCCCATTGTGTCGCCGCCCCCTCCCCGGATTCCCATGGTGGGGGCACGCCCACTGCATGTCCCCAAACCTGCTGTTATCCCAATGCTTACAGTTCAAGGGATACAGAGCAAGAACCTGCTTACCCGATACAGGGTCCTACTCTGTCATTTGCCCCTGTTTCATATCAGCCTGCAGCACAAGGGGGAGCAGCCCAAAATGCTAATTGGAACTCTTTTGGACGTCAATTGATTAAAGAGATCTGTAAATCCCACAAGGGGTATGGCCCGTACAGTCCATATTTCCGTGGTCTTTTAAATTCTGAATTGAGCAGAAATGTAGTGGTCCCGCATGATTTAAAACAGCTTTTCTCATGCCTCATGACCTCTACAGAATTTAAATTATGGGAATTATCATGGAAACAACTGTTAAAAGACGCTCTCCCAGGCTTGCAAGCTGATCCAAACACAGCAAAAGATGCTAATGGTGTGCCAATTACCATTGAGCATCTCTCCGGTGAAGGGCAGTGGTCGTCCCCCTCAATCCAAGCAACTGCTACACCTGAAGTAGTACTGGAGAAGGTAAAGGAAGCAGCTGAAAAAGCCTTCTTTTCCCTCCAACCTGAGGGGCCTTTTGAGCCCTATAGTAATATTAAACAGTTATCATCAGAGCCTTTTCTGAAATTCGTAGAAAGGTTAACTAGAGCCATTGAAATCCAAGTTAAAAAAGAGAATGCAAGGGAAGAGGTTTTAGAAGAAATGGCATTTACAAATGCAAATGAACAGTGTCGAGCGGCAATTTTGAGCCTTCCTCTAGAACCTCCCCCTACACTAAAAGATATGCTTCTAGTTTGTAACAGGAAGGTGCCTCTGATGAGTGTTGCTGAAGACACCAGATCAAGGCCGCTGCAAAGACCACCTCAGCGTGTCGCCGTTGCCAGCGCTGCGCCCACTTCCCCCAGCACAGCAACACCCTGGGCAGCAGCGACGACCAGCAACTGTTGTACCCACAAAGCCATGCCCGCTTTGCAATAACCTTGGGCACTGGAGTAGCCAGTGCCCCCTGAAAAAGCAATTTGAGGAATTTAAAAATAACATGGGAGGGAAATTACAAGCACTCCCAGAGAGTCAACAACAACAAAAAAACTGAAATGGGAGCGACGGCCTGCTCAGCATGCAGACACAAAAAGAGCAGGCCAAGGGAATATAAGAACCAAATCAAACCAAGCGCACGGTAATGTTACTGTTTCTGTAAGTGAAGCAGATGCTTCAAAGATCACGTCTGCTCGTCCAGTGTTAAAGGTTGAACAAAATAGCCTTTGTTATGATTTAGGTGAACCAATGTTAACCACGTCTTCTGTCAATGAGCCTTACAGGTTGCAGCTGACAGAATCACTCCAGCTGAAAGATACTGACTGGCATTTTGTCTCTGTCAATCCAGAACAAAAGGGTACTTGGCACCAAATTCGCTGTAAGTACATCATCATTGGAGACACCAAACGCACACCACATGAGATTGAAATTGCTCCAGGAATGACAACATCAGATCCTGAGCAATTCGTTCTCGGGCTGCACTATATTCACCCACCTCTGTTTCTTCCCAAAGGTCAAATTGTTGCACAAGCTATCCCTGTGCCATTTTTACCTGAAGACACCAAAAAACAAGGGCCCACAGTCACCCGGGTCCAAGCTATTGGTAAAGACAAACCCAAATTATGGTGCAATGTCAGTGGTGGTGGGGAGTCAAAACGTATTGAAATGCTTGTAGACATGGGTGCAGACTGCACAGTGATCCCAGTACGGGACTGGCCAGCACATTGACCTTTGCAAGACATTGCCGGTCATGTTCAAGGTGTAGGAGGCATTCAATTGGCAAGACAATCCAAAAGCATGGTCCAAATTGAGGGACCAAACGGACAAATGGCAAATATCCATCCATTTGTGTTGGATTATTCGGAACCTTTGTTAGGGAGAGATTTGATGGCTCAGTGGGGTGTCACAATTAATATTCCAGACTCCCCACAGGACTTTTGTACAGCGGCCATTGAACAACAGCGCCTCACCCAAAAACTGAAGTGGAAAACAGACAAACCAGTTCAGGTGAAACAACGGCCGCTCAGTAAACAAAAAATAAAGGCGCTTGAGGAGCTAGTGGAAGAGCAACTGAAAAAGGGTCACATTGTGGAGACCACGTCCCTGTGGAATTCTCCAGTGTTTGTCATTCAGAAAGCTGACAAAAAGAGATGGCGGCTCCTCCACGACCTCCGACAAATTAATAATGTCATTGAAGATATGGGCTCTCCCCAACCTGGTATGCCATCCCCGACAATGCTTCCCCAGGATTGGAAATTAGCTGTTATTGATATAAAGGATTGTTTTTTCCATATTCCCCTCCACCCTGACGATGCACCGCGTTTCGCATTCTCGGTCCCAACCATCAACATGGAAGCCCGTATGAAAAGGTACCATTGGACAGTTCTTCCTCAGGGCCTGAAGGTCTCCCCAGCGATCTGCCAGTGGTATGTCTCTTCCCTGCTTTCCCCAGTGCGTGCAGCCGCAGAGAAGGCCATCATCTATCATTATATGGATGATATCCTTGTGTGTGCCCCCAATGATGATCTACTCACACATGTCCTTGACCTAACGATCAGTGCATTGATTGTTGCAGGGTTCGAGCTCCAGGAAAAGAAAATTTAAAAGATGCCACCTTGGAAATATTTGGGCCTAGAAATTGGAAATAGGACCATTGTTCCTCAAAAACTAGAAATCAATCCAAGGATCAAGACCCTTGCGGATGTCCACAAGCTGTGTGGGTCTTTGAATTGGGTAAGACCATGGCTCGGTCTGACTAATGAAGACCTTGCCCCTCTTTTCAATTTATTGAAAGGGGGAGAGGACCCAGGTGCTCCTAGGTCTATTACCCCAGAGGCACGGAAAGCTCTAGAAAAGGTTCAGATTGCAATGTCCACAAGACAGGCCCACCGTTGTCGGCTTGACCTGCCGTTCAAATTTATCATCTTAGGTAAGTTGCCACACCTCCATGGAATCATTTTCCAATGGGAGGAAAAACATACACCTAAGGCAAAGGGCACACCAAAAAAGGGCCAGGACAAGAGGGACCCTCTATTGATCATAGAATGGGTTTTCCTCAGTCACAAAAGGTCCAAAGCCTCAGGAGCTGGTAGCAGAACTGATCCGGAAAGCAAGGACCCGGATCAGGGAGTTAGCAGGATGTGACTTTGAGTGCATTCACGTTCCAACTGAGTTAAAATCAGGTCAAAATTCTATGCAAATATTAGAACAATTGCTTCGAGAAAAAGAAAATGAAGTGTTGCAGTTTTCTCTGGATTCCTACTCAGGACAAATTTCTGTAGAGCGGCCTGCCCACAAAATGTTTGAACAGGATGTTCAATTTATTCTGAAATTGAGAAGTGCTCTGAGTAGGAGACCTTTAAAAAAGGCTCTGACTGTCTTTACAGATGCGTCCGGGAGGTCCCACAAGTCTGTTATGACTTGGAAGGATTCTCAAACCCAGCAATGGGAGACGGACATTGCTGAGGTGGAAGGTTCACCTCAGGTTGCTGAATTGGCTGCTGTTGTTAGGGCTTTTGAAAAGTTCTCAGAACCATTCAATCTGATTATGGATTCTGCATATGTGGCAGGAGTAGTATCCAGGGCAGATCAAGCAACACTGCAAGATGTGTGTAACATCACACTGTTTGAAGTGCTCTCAAAACTTGTGAAGTTAGTCACTCGCCGGGAGCAACCATTTTATGTGATGCGCGTCAGGTCACACACCGATTTGCCAGGGTTCATCGCTGAGGGTAACAGGAGGGCAGATGCTCTTGCTGCACCTGCAGTGATGGCCACTCTTCCAAATGTTTTTGAACAGGTAAAGATCAGCCACCAACTTTTCCACCAAAATGCACCTGGCCTAGTTCGTCAGTTTCGCATCACTCGAGAACAGGCCAAAGTGATTGTGGACACATGCCAAAATTGCCAACAACATGCACTCCCTACAGTGAGTACGGGAGCAAACCCTAGGGGGTTAAACAGTTGTGAACTGTGGCAAACAGATGTTACACACGTACAGTCATTTGGACGGCAGAAATACGTTCATGTTAGTGTAGATACCTTTTCTGGAGCGGTCTATGCTTCTGCCCACACAGGAGAATCATCTATTGATGCCAATAAGCACCTCTTACAGGCTTTATCTTTCATGGGCATCCCCAAGGAGCTGAAAACTGATAATGGCCCTGCCTACAAATCCAAGGAATTCGGGAGCTTCCTGCAGCAATGGGGAGTAGAGCATAAAACTGGCATCCCCTACTCCCCTACAGGTCAAGCCATTGTAGAAAGGACTCACTGCAATATTAAGAGTCCTGGAACAGCAACAACAGGTTCTGAAGGTGGAACCTCCCCACATCCGGTTGTCCAGGGTGTTGTTCACAATCAATTTTCTGAATTGTTCCTTTGACAGCCTGAACCCGCCCATCCTACACCACTTTGTGGGGAGCAGTCATAGGTTGAAGAAAGAAAAGCCTCCGGTTTTAGTAAAGGACCTTGAGACTTGGAAGACTGTGGGACCTTACAAATTGGTTACTTGGGGACGTGGATACGCCTGTGTTTCCACCCCCTCTGGTTTAAAGTGGGTTCCTTCCAAAAGGGTAAAGCCCTGTGTTCCCAAGGTCTCAGAGAAATCTACAGAAGCTCCCCAGGTTGCTAATGCTGCCTGGAGAAGGAAACGCCGCACGCATTCTCTGGAGGAAATTCCATTTAAGCCTCCTATCTGGAACAGTTTGTAATATATGTTTGTCTCAAGTTCCTTGTACCAGTTTAGATCCCACTGTTCGTGTGTAGTCTCAAGACGCCATGAGAGTGAGCCTGCTTCTTGTCCTACTCATGATCATCCCACCTGTGATCTCCTGCATAGTCCCTCAGCCCAAAGTACGTATGGGCTACCTTGGCAAAAGCTCTCGGACATTAACAGAGAAACTGACGACTGGCTGAGTGGACTGTTGAAAGGCTGGGGACTCACAGGCTAGATCTATTCTGAAAACTGTGTTTTAGTACTGTTTGTTTTAGTTATTGTTATTGTAGTTGTTAGCATTGTTTTTGCACTAATCAAACGTGTAGTTCTCAAGTTAATTTCAAGCCCATCTCCCCCTCCTGAAGCCTACCATTTGGAAGCCCTTAGGGCTCCGATGGATGACATGGAAGCCTCAGTGGAGAACACTGACCCTCCTGTAGAGGAGAAACTGATTTACCAACCATGGTTTGGCAAGCATTCTGCACTACAAACCAAATCCTCTTCTTGTTAAACAAAACTAGGGGGATATGTTGCAGTGTGATCCCATTTCCTGTTTCACCTTTCCCAGTCCCCTCAGATGTGCCAGCCTCTCCTTTCCCCTCCCCCTTTTGCCCTCCTGCTAAAGGCTGTCTGTCAAGCTTAACATTCCAGCAGGGGCATTGTTTGGTTGGAAGAAGTTCAAAAGATGCCCCTCAGCCCCTGGCTCATTGGCCTGGCCACGTGTCATTGTCCCCTGAGACCCACCCCATCCCACCTGGTTGATGGATAACCTTTCCTTTCCCTTCCCCCTCCCCCTGGGCTTAAAAGGTCACTCAGACCATGCGGCCAGCATTCTGTTGGGAGCTGTTATCAAAATTCAGAGGCCTGTGTGCTCAGGAATAAAGCTCTGGATTTAAATCCTCCTCCGAATCCTCTCCTTTTATTCTTCACCTAGCCTAAGGACTTTCACCAGACGTAATTCTGAGTTCCTACTAGCCTGGACTCGTTCCAGTGCCTAGCTGCAACATCCAGCCAGCCAAAGGTATCTCTGTGGTGAAATACCACAGCTGCTGCCTCAGGCTAAGCAGCAAGGGCCAGAAGAGCCCAGGCACTTTCCACCTGGTAATATTGGGATTATATTCCAATAATGTTCTTTGAAAGTCTGGACCTTGAGACTCCCAGGGTAATAGCCTAGCAGCTAAGTTGAGCATCCATTTTAATTAATTTTATAAATGAACAAATACGTCATTATTTTATAGAGTTGTATTTCTTCTCTTCTTGTAACAAGAGAGTCTTTCTTCTCTCTTGTAACACAAGAGTCTATAAAACCACCATAGTTCACACACATTCATGACCAATGAACATTAAAGAAGATGGAATAAGGATTTTAGATCGTATGTATCACATTTCATTTAGGTACATGAAGCACTGTGACATTGAGTGTAAAATGGGACTGAAGGAAGAGCACCTCTTCAGGTTGTTTTCTTGAGCTATGGTAGATATAATTTTCATATATGTTTAAGATTGTCTATTCTGCAGGTATGAAAGTGGAGTTGTTGACAGAGGTTGCTAGTTAGTTCAGGTGACTTGGTACTGGACTTTGTGAATCCCATTCTCTGACTTCCAGCTGATCTTAGCCATTTTGTACACCTGACTTGACACTTAACTTTGGGTTATATTTTCCAGTGTGACAGATCAGTTACAAGTTAGTTGTTCTGATATTCTACATAATTTCTATCTTTCTGATTTAATCTGACTAAAAATAATGTGTTCAAACTATTGTGCAACTTAGTGTAAATCATTAATATTTTCACATGACTTTCCTCATATTTACATGGTACTGTAATCACCCTGAACCTTGTTCATAGACTTATTTAGCCATTTCTAATGCTGAAGAGCTTTCATGCTGAACTAGACTAGAAATTAACATAAATTTACTCTAACCCAAACTGTGGATTTATTTAAAAAAACCCTTAATGTTAATTTAGCAGAAATACAACACTGTCATTTTATTGGTACATACATTTTTTTATGTCTCTAAGAAATATTTTTTATTAAATTGATTGCAAACTTCTTTTAGGTACTAGAATATCTGTGACTTTATAAATAAAAAATGTAAGGGAAAAAGATGGTAGATTTATTGTAAGAAGAATGTCCTTTTAGCACTTAGATAATAACCACCAAGCTTTGTGTGCTTACATCAGTTAAATGGAAGCAGAAGATCATAGATACTGATGGTATAATTTTTTTTTTTGTTGCATCCACTTTTTCTGGGAAGTGAAAATTTTCAGTCTCATAGCTTGGCCTTATAATCATTGCATACACAGGGGCATGCAGATGTATTACAGATGCAGTAAACAGGATAAAAATAGGGGACTTATGTGTGTTCATTCTGTGTAAGTCATAATGATAGCATATAAATTTAACACAAGTCTTAATTTAAAATGATTTGAATACCACTATGGTAAATGTATGACAGAGTATGCTGAGCTCTCTTGGGAATGCATGCACTCACATTCTATCTACACATGGACTTTATTGCATTTGGGGACAAGGACTTTTTTTTTTCTTAGAAGGCTTTGGAAACAGACACCATTTAGCCTGACAGAAGTTTCATTAATCCTCTGGCATTTAATTCAAAATGCATGTATTATGCTAGTTTTAAAATAAGAGTAAAATAAGTTTTTGTAGGAAATTGTAGACCCTGAAGTGTTTATTCATTGATCAAAAGGCATATTTAGCTGATCATTTTGCTCTTTTCCCTTATTATAATAATGATCCATTTCATATCTGCCTGCTGTAGTGCAATATTTGATTATCAGTTTTCAAAGACTATAGCAGATACTATTTTTGTTTTGTCTGTAGGCTGCTTGGTGACTGAAAGTCACTGCAATGTAGTAAATGTTTTACTCAGACACCACCTGCTAGATCAAGTGGTGAATTCATATAAGGATTAAAGATCCACAAATGTTTTCTCCATGGTTTTGAAGCTCCTGTCATTAACTGAGTAGCACAGGGAATAGAAAATTCTACTAGTTTGTCCTGAACATCATAAAATACTTTGCTCATTCAGGTTCTTTTGAAGAATGATCCTCTATCAGCAGTGCTCTTTAAACTTTCTTGAGTGTGGAAAAATGGTAGCTGATACTAGGTCATTCTAAATATATCATAAATAGTAGTAAGATTTTAAAATTTGTATTCAAGAAGTGTCCGTCCAGATTTCTAAGCATCTTTGAAATTAATTGCAAGAAGGAATGCAAAAAGCAATGAAAATAGTTGTGTGTATTTCTTCTTACGGTTTTAACCACATTTGAATCTAATCCATCATCCCAGTATTACCAACCTAACATAGCCTGAAAACTGTCATTTAGTATTATGTCCTGTGCAGTTAGATTAACATACTGTTAATCTAACTGCATCAGTATGTCTTCACAATATGGAGACATTGGGACACCATAAAGGTGTAACAAAATTAAACCATAATGGAATTAATCAGCTGGGGGATGTTGCTAAAATTTTTGAAATTTTCTTTTTAAGAGAGAAAAGGAATGCAATAAGATGTTTTGTTAATTTTTCTGCCTGTCTGTTTCTTGTCTTATTGACATGAACCATTTGCCAGTATGGGTTCTAAACTTAATCTTGTTATCAAGATTTTACCACAAAGCATGATCAGTCTGCATTTAACCATAGATGCACTAGTACTTAAGAACACACTCTTACATGGCATAGATTAACACTGCACATTGTAGTTGCTTACACTAGAAAAGACTAGTTTAGGTAGGCTGTTTATTAATGTTTTCTATTTGAGAAACACATCAACATCCCACATCATACAAAGTCAGCTAAACTGCTTTCTTAAGTTGTTTCAGATAGTCCTATATCTACAACACAGTTCTGTCTAGCTGTGTCTACTGGTTGTTGCTTGGAGTGCTATAGTTGCTGAGTTTTTATTTAATCTGTTTTCACAAGTGGGAACTTATACCTGTTATTGTTTGGTTTGTTTTAAAAAATTCACTCATATTCTAACTTCCTCTTCATACCTTGAAGCTTTGTCTACATACAGTAATGTTCCAGTAATATTCAGTAGATTTTTATTTAGGAGAGTTGGCCTAGCTATAACTTGTGGACCAGATTTGATATATGGTTTTCGGTAATGTGGGTACAGTTGGCTTTGTCTGTAATCTGATCCATGATTCACACTACTGAGAGTGTTGGCTTGTAACAGTAATGCTTGATCCCATTGTAGGACTGTGCAGTCAAAGTGAGACAGACTTTGGCAGGGAGGAACAATTATTTTTGAAATTAAGCATGTGCCCTTAGGCTTCTAGAAGTCTGTTACTGCTATCTGCTCTGGGATACTGTGAGGTTGTGTACTTTGTCATGCATGCTTATTGTAAATAAAACAACCTAACGACATTGATTTAATGCAATTTCATGTAATTTTTCCAGTTGTTCTTTTGCTTTTGACATTTTATCAGTTTGTTCTGAATATGGGCAGATCTGCTTGCATATGTTTTAAAATGTAATGGTATAAAATATGCACTAGTTAAATGTGGACATGTAACTGAGTATATATTTAGTTGACAGGAGGACTGATGGAAAAAAATATTCCAGGTGGTTTTCCATTAGGAAAACATGTTTTCTCTATTGTCATGGTTTAGAAATTGGACTCCTCAATTCAGTGCCCCCTCTGAGACACTTCAAACCATATTACCTCTATCTGTGAGCAAAAAGAGAAAAGCAACCCACAATTATCTTTCCCAACTGCAAAAAGGTCATTTTTGATACCTCATGTTCCAGCCTATGATAACAGCATGTATAGAGATGAAAGAGGCTCACCTGGAATTCACACTACTGTTTTACAGTGAAAAAAGATGCAATGCCCACAGAAAAATGTATGGGTTTAAATTGCTTGGTTTTTCTTTTGATTTGGTTTTTGTTCTTTTGGGGGTTTTTTAATTAAAAATCCAGATGTGATGGTATGATAGAAATATTCTCTTCCATTGTTAATTCTTGTGCTATCAGAGTTTTGAGGAAGACAAACCTATCTCCTTTCTGAAGTGAGTGAATTGCTTGTCTGCTGACCTGATGGGGGGTGGGACAGAAGAAAAGAATAGTCTGGGAAATTAATACTTATGTAAATTTCTTTTACAAATTTATGTAAAATAAGTTTACGTAAGTATTAATTTCCCTGAGCTATATTTCTAATAAAATTAATGGTTTCTTTTAGCAGCTTTGTTTAGTAGTAGTAGTGTAGGTGAAACTAGAAATTTGAAATAACATAATTTTAAGCAAAAAAATTGAACCAAAGGCTTGTTAATGCAAAATTAAAGCTTTAAGAGGAAACAATACTAGGTGTCACAGTTGTTGCAGTTATAATGTCTTGGCTTGAAAAGACAGGTGTCTGCTAAGGAAGGCAGGAGTCTTTTGTGAAATGAAAAATGTAAACCCCTCCCTCTGAATTATTCAAATTTTGAAAATAAAGGGCTCTCGGGCAAAGACATGGGAGCAGGAATAACAATTCGTTTTTAGGAAACAAATGCAGTAATACAACACTGACAGAGAATATGACCTGACACCCTGTGGGCCAGGGTGTTGGTAGCAGTCCAATTAAATGGTGGCTGCAGTCCTCCTGGAGTGACAGATGTGGGTCTATTGAAGCAGTGATCCTGTAGAAGGGTGTAGTTTTCCTCAGAAGGTCCAGTGGTGGTGTAGATGGGCCTGGTCTTCCTCTGGGAATCCAGTGGGAAAAGGGTGCCTTTGGTGTTCCAAATCTCAGATTATATCCAGGTAGGAATGCTTGACTCTTCCCCCTGGGTGGAGCATCTCACAATGGGATGATGTAATTTTATCAGTTAAGCAGTGAGATTCTATGGCCCACTGTCGTGGTTTGATCGGAAATGGGACATCTGGGATATATTGTTTTATGTTGTGGTGGCCAATGGCTGTCCGGATTTTAGGATGGGCATCTGTTTTGGCCAGTGAAGTATTTGGATACGCCTCTGAGACCACAAAAACAAAAAAATCCAAGGGGTTAAAAGAGCAGGGAGTTTCCTCCCTCGGCTTTTTCGAATTTCCGGCGGGACAGAGCTGCTTCTCCCCCGGCTCAGCTTCGGCTGAGCTGGGGGAGGGGAGAAGCCACGCGGCCCATTTTATCGGTAGGCCAGACCCAGGTGGAAGGGTGGGGGGCCCCGAAAGACCTGTTTACCCCCCATTTTGCCCCCCATCATCTTTTTGGAGACGGAGAGAAAACGCAGGCTGCTGTGCCTGCCGGACTGAGTTACCTTGAAACCTGATATCATGTCCCGGCGGCAGGCAGCACGGCCGAGAAGGAGGAGAAAGGGGGGGGGAAGGAGGCAGTAGACAGCCCAGCCGCTCAGGAGAACTTTTAACCCTTTTGTGGACAATGAAAACTTTACAAGAACATCTTCCTTTCCTAGAGAAGGATAAGAGTGGAGGATAAAGGAAGAAATAGACCAGTGAGAGGCCTGGCAAAGAGAAAGATGTTGAAGGAATGGGAGAAAAGATGGAGTGGGTTTTTCCTGAACGCTTATTCTCGTTGTAAAAAAAAACCATGAACTGACTCCTGGTGATACAGAGACTGCATTTCAGGGGGGAAGCGAAAGACTCAGAGCTGAGAGAGTTCAGTGTTGAGACCCCTCGGCCCCAGGGGGTGTTTTGTGAAGAAAATGGGGGGGACAGAGGTCCCGGAGATGAGACTGTGCTCTGCTTGGAATGAGACAAGGCATCCTTAAAAGGTCCAAAGATCTGCCCTGAGGCACACCTCTGTCCCATGCAAGGGATGGTGAGAGCATCTCTTTGCATGGAAGGAAGGAAGGAATCACATGATAGCAGCAAAAGACTTTTTTTTCCCGGGCGGCTGCTGATTGTGACAAGAAGTTCATGGTACGAGAAAAGGACTTCGTCTGCTTCTTGATGAGTTGAAGATTTGATTATCTAAAGTGTGGTGTCAGACCGAGTGTGGAGATTTGTGGGAAATGTAAATGTATTGGAAATTTGGTGGGAGGAGGAAGTGGTGGAGTGTTTCTGTATAGTTTTCATTTTCCTTGTGTTTATTTTTTTTTCTTTCCTTTATGGTTTAGTCTTTGTAGGTTTAGTTAATAAAGTTTTTCTTCCTTTTTTTCCCTAAGCAGGAGCCTGTTTTGCTTATTCCTGGGTACCATCTCACAGCAGATGCCAGGGAGAGGGAATTCTCATGGGGGCACTGGCATTGTGTCAGTGTCAAACCATGACACCCACTAACAGAAGATATTTTCCAGAGGGAGGAGTGGTTGTGGAAGAGATAAAAAACTGCCCCACCTGGTTTTAACAAGTGACCCAATTAACAGAAGATAACTGCCCTACCTCTGACAAATGGCAATAGAATACACACCCCTGGCCACATCTTGCATTTGTAACCTAAGACAAATAATTATAAAGTTTATAAATTATTAGGTTCTGCCATCCCAATGTAAATGGGTATATATATTATTTAGTAGATTGTTGATGAACTAGGTGATTGTTGTAGGTTATTTCCAACTAAACTGTTCTATTCTAAATCCCAACAAGGCTATTGGTGATTTGTCTCACCTCAAAGATAGAGATCTTGGCCAAGTTTGTTATCTAGATTTTTTTTCAGGATATAGTGAAAAAGTTAACTCTGCATTTTATCTTCAAGTTTTCATTAATTTTTTCAGGAGGTATCTTCCTCTCTCGCTCCCTGTGTCTTTCTCTCAGTCCCCCACCTCTTTGTCTCTCACTCTAATACTCTCTCCCTTCCTCTTCCTCATCTTTCTCATCTTCTACTTCCTCTCCCATGCTTCCTTCATATCTTCGTCCTCTTTCCCTTTGCCTCTTTTCCTTCTCCTAGTCTGCCTCTTTCTCTTCCTATTCTTCTCTTCCCTTCTTCCTTTCAATCTCCCCTGCCCTACTTGCTGTCTGCAACCTCTCCCTGTATTGTCTCGCCTCCTCCCTCTCTCAAAGAAATGTAGGTGAATCTCTTACAAAGACACTTATATTTAAAACATGCAGACTCAAATGAGATACGGCCATAATTGTCTGCTGATCAAGACAATTGAACTTATGCCTTTGTCATCAAATAGAAGTGGAAGGAGGAGCTGATACACAGCATGAAATGGTATAGAGACTCAAGTAAGAATTTTCATACAAGTTTTGAGAATTTTAATTCAGACCAGCTCTGGTTTGGTCCCAAGGAGTGCACTTTCCCAGGTAACTGTACCGTGTGGTTGGGTTCTTGGATTATTCCTTCTGATTTAATTTCATCCAAAGGAATTCTGTTTACACACTGTGAAACTGCTTTGTGATGGAAAACTGCAGCAAGAGGGGACTGCTAAGGAGATTAGCTTCAGAAAATACTCCTGATCCAAACTAAACTTGCATGTTTGCAAATGCAACAAAATAAATTAATGGAATCAGAATTTAGTAACCTATAAGTTAGGGTAAGAGAGCTGTACATGCTGATAATCAAATTTAATAGTGATCAATGTGATGTCTTTGTTGAAAACATGAAACTATGAAGTTAAGTTCTTTGCCAGGATTTGGGTTACAGCAAAGTAGTTCTGCTCCATTTGAAGTTAATAGGAATGGAATCAAGGTCTGACAGATTATTGCCCCTGTTTTGTAACAGGACATAGCATGCTTAAATATCTTTGAAGCTTTTGTGCAGTGTCCTTTGCAAGACTAGAGCCTTTAGGGAGATGTAAAAATCTATTGCTCATCAGTTAGATACTGTTTTTTTTCCCCAGTAAAAATGCCCATACCGGTATGACTCATAGTTTGACTGAAGTAGTAATTTGATCTTAAATAGTATTTACTGTAAGAACAGGAATGGATGAATTATCAAGAAAAAAATAGTAACGATTCATTATACAGTCTTAGTCTACAGATTTATGGATGGATCTGTGTTGAAATAAGTTATAAAAAGAAGAAAAAGATTGCTTAGCCTTGCAAGTCACAACATGAGGCATTGCAAATACTAAGGTTAAAACAGTTCATGATCTGATACTTCTGCTATTTGAGGCATAAGATTGCTTCTTTAATGTTAAAATACATACTAAAGTGGGGAAAGAAAAGTGTGTGAAAATTTACCAGACAGTGAATTAGTCACAGAATCACAAAATAGTTGGTTTTAGAAGAGGTCTCTAGAGATCATCTAGACTAGCCCTTGTACTAAAGCAGTCTCACTTCCTCCAACATTAAGTGTTTTTTGGTCTATTAAGAAAAACTGCCATCTGTAATAATGGGTGTATCTTCCACTTATCCTATCCTTAAAATCAGATATTCCCAGATATGCTTCTAGTTTACATTTGTCTGCATTTCCCTCCTGACTTTCCAGAATGATCTCACTGTGGGTGGGCTCATCAATTCAAAGCAATTGTTAATGGGGAAAGGAAAAATATACTTTGCCCATACAAATTACCCTGGTTTGTGGATATTTATTCAAGCTTTTATGTTAGATTATTAGTTGTCTTGAGCAGTTCCTGTGCAAGCCCACAAAAATATGTTTGTTGACCATTTTGTTGACCAAAAATGAGCATGCTTTCTTCTGAAATTTGCAATGTAATACTGTTACTGTGATTTCTTTAGGAGTTTGAGCTGCAGTGTTTAATGTAGGTATACATTTAAAGATTATTTAGTTCTTTTCCATTACCTTTGGAAAGGAATATATGGTAATGATTCAACTGATTTTTAAATTAAAAGTAGCAGTGAGCATCTCCAAGGAATTATATCTGTCTGTTTACCATGGAAGTCAGATCCTTTATCCATGGAAATCAGCAGTGAAATGCTGCATATTTACACCCTCTAAGAACATGTATTCCTACTTTCTGTAGACTACAAATAATGACTTAATAGCCAAATTAAGCCACTCAGTTTACAGAATATAGACTTTGTACTATATTCACCATGATCTTAAATCCTGTTTCCACTGTGTTAAATACTTTCCTTATATTGTTACAGTTTAAAACCTGTTAAACTTTACTAAAAAACCCATTTCTTAAGATCCTCAAATACAGCTAATTTTGACAATAAAATGGAGAGGTAAATTTCTTATTATCTCATATTTTTTTTTGCTACGAGATTCCTATTTATAGGCATAATGCACTGTTTTTCTAATTAGCAGATAACTTATTTTAATTACTGAATTAATTTTTAAATCTGATTACAGACATTCATAAATACTAATCTGCATTTCAAGTTTTCATATTCTTTCAATTTTGAAAAACATAATCTTGCAACAGTATGTTTTTTTTCCATATGAAAGCTTATATACATAAACTGAAGAATTTTCACTAAGAAATAATAATATTTTTCTACTTGTATCTATTATGTACCTAATTGTAATCAAGGCTATATTGTACCATAATCGACTACTGTAAGTACTTTTCAGACTCTTTGTACAAGAAAACATTAGACATCATCTCTAGCCTTGTAAAAGCAAAAAAAGAAAGGAATAGTGAGTCTGAACTTTGGCAAACCATGCAAATACAGGTTGTGAAGGGACTGGAGGAAGTCTGAGCTAGCAGACATGCTAAACTGCTCAAATTTCTTTGGTTAAAAAGCAGAATACTTGAGTGCATTGTTAAAAAGGTGGAAGCGTTTAATTTATGGAAGATTGTTTGCCATCAAAGACAAACTACCCACATATGTTGCAAGTTATGCCTTAAAAATACTTTCAATATGTTGAAAATAATTTCTAATCTTACTTGCTATGTAAGGTTATCAAGAAGGCAATGTGAAAAGCTGTTTTCTTCCTACAGTAACTAATGCCTTTTTACTTCGTTTCAGACTTGTTCATAATGTGGGAGGCAGCAGCCATTGACCTGATGGACAACAAGCTGCTGAGAGAGTTCAAATAAGGATATTAATACTGTTACATCCATCTGTAAACACTCTTTGGTCAAAGGCAGTGCAGCCTTTGACTTTATTAACTGTGATGCTGTTAAGACTTCAAAGAAAAGCCAATAGCTTAATATTTGCATAGCTAAAGACAGCTTACATTAAATAAACTCTCTTTTGATGGTACTTTGAGAATAAATAGATGCTTTTACAAATTTACTCTCAAGCTATGGTTGTACTTTTTGTATCAATGGTATTATCAGAACAAATAAATATTTGTTTCAGAAGTATCCTATTGGTTTTAGAACAAAAAGTAGTATTTAGTTCTCTTTGAAATATGTATCCAGATGACAGAGATACAATTGCTGTTATGACATGAATAAAGTGTTTTTAATGTGACCAAAGAGGTAGGTCACATTAAGTGAGTAAGAGGAGGCACAGGCCAAAATTTCCATGAACATTAAACAAAGTTGTTTTCTGACCACCAAAAACTTTCACATTTGTAATTTTTTCAGTGCCATTGCACAGAAAGTGTGTGAAGAAAGCAAAAATATGAATGTTTCACTTCTATGTTATCCACAAGTTAATTTTTTTTAATTACTTTTTTCTAGTTTTTCTCAGCTGGGACAAATCCTGACCATGGAACTACTGAAGTACTTAAAAATCAGAATAGTTATAGCATCATAAAATCCTATGTATTGAAAAAGACCTCTAATATAATGTGAAAAACTGGAAAGATTAATGTCTTTATGACATTTTGGGATACATATGTTGGGGGAGGATGTGTTAGCATTCAAAAACACATAATCACGTAGCGATTATATGCGGTGTTTTTTATTTTAAGAGCTCTGGGAATTGGGGTATTACAATCCAAATCTGATTCCGACCATACATTCGAGGTGAACGTGTTTTATACTCTATCATCACATAACTTTCATGTTAATTATTAAACTTATATTATTCTATTGTATACATAGATTTCAGCTAAACATAGCCCCCGTTAAATTTCCAACATACTTTCTCATGATTCTTCTTATGGTTATATAATAATTATACTTAATTACTAAACAATCATCACATCAAATTATATCAGTATGACAGTTATATCATTTGTCATACTGCTTACGCAGGTGCAGTGATCTGAGAAAACACGAAGCCTAACATTTTAGAGTTCTATCTTTAACATTTTCAGGGCTCCACTATCAGATGGGCCAGGTTGGGCCTTGTTCTGATGAGGCAGTGCACTGCCCTGTACACCCCCTCCCCTACAGCCTGTATCCCAGCCTGGCAGTGGCTATTGATCCCTGGAACACCAGAGGCAATGATCCACACCTACCTCTGGAGTCCCAGCCTAGCTCCTGAGAGGCTGGATGAGTGGAAGTCCCACCTGTGGGAACACTACAGGAAGGCCCAGGGGTGTTTAAGGCTGAACATGAGACAAGCATGTGTCTTGACCCTTGACCCTTCAAGGGAAATTTCCCTTGAAATTTCTATCTGAACCCTGTGGAATCCTGAAGTTGGCAGCTATACATGTGCTTTCCTATATCTTTTCTGTCTCTTTCTCCTTCTAATTCCCTCTTCTTGGAATTTTTGAGTAACTTAAAATCAAATCTAGAGTTTGCTTAGTTGAATAGGCCAGATTAATCCTAAGAAAAGTGTTTTATGTTGGTTGAATGTTGCACTAAACCTTTTCCAAAGTTCTCCAATTTTCTAAAGTGGCCAGTAAAATTCTATTTGTTCTGATCTCTTAAGAATATCTTGTCCATATTTCTCCCATGTATCTAACTCAGAGTACATGAACAACTGTAAGCCCTTTTAAAAGTCTCATTGAGTGAGTTGTTAGAGGCCTGTCATATAATCAGGCCTACCCATTGATCTAACACTGTCAATCCCACCATTAACTCATGTCCCTAAGCACCATATCCTCATGTCTTTTAATTATCGCCAGGGATGGTAACTCAACCACTTCCCCAGGCAGCCTGTTCCTATGCTTGATAAGAGTTTTGTGAAGGGATTTTACTAATATCCAGTCTAAAGCTTTCCCTGATGCAACTGGAGGCTATTTTCTCTTGTTCTATGCATGTTATTGGGAGAAGAGACTGACATTCTTCCTACTATAACCTCCTTTCAAGTAGTTGTATAGATTGATAAGGTCCCCCTAAGGCTTCTTTTCTCCAGGATAAACACTCCCAGCTCCCTCAGTTGCTCCTCATAACACCTATGCTCCAGATACTTCACCAGCTTTGTTGACACACTCCATCACCTCAGTGTCTTTTTTGAAGGGAAGGGCCAAAAACTGAGCACAGGATTTGTGGTACAGCCTGGTGCAACTAGTGCGGAGTACAGGAGGTGAAACACTTTCCTAGTCCTGCTGGCCATGCTATTTCTGATACAGGCCAGGATGCCATTGGTCTTCTTGGATATGTGGGCATGGCTGGCTCCTGTTGAGCCAGCTGCCAACCAACACGCTCAGATCCTTTAATGCTGGGCAGCTTTCTAGCCACTCTGCCCCCAGCCTGTTGCACTGTGTGAGAAATGACTTCTCACTTTTAAAAATTTTAATGTTTATTAAACCTTAACAAAATACAACAAATGATTGAATAAGGAAAAAGGACAGTGCATTGGGAGATTGTGACTGGCTGCTATGAGCTCACCCACAAAATGGCTGCTCTGCCTTCTATGCCCCTGTTGTTGCATCAGACAACCTTAACCTCCCAAGGTTTGTCAACTAACTCTTCTTTACTATCCATTGGTGGAGACTACTTCCTTGCAAATTGATTGGAGGTCAGGCATTGTCATGCTGTGCCTCCCTAGCAACAAGCTTCCCTATTCAAAAATGCTCCATGCAAGGGGTACAGGTACACACCCTCCCCTAACATGTCCTGGTTGGCCTAGGCTGACCAGTAGCAACAATACAGAGGGGGGAGAGGGGACTATGGAAAGAACAGAGGATGTACAAACAGCAGAACACAGTAACATAACCATGCATCAATAAAACTTCTCTTAACATACACACAGTATTCAGTCCCTAATTGTGAGAGCCAACCATCATATTACCCATCTGTAACACAATGCATGGGGTTTTTGGGACCCAAATGCAAGGTATGGCACCTGTCTTGTTGACCCTCGTACAACTGGCCTTGGTGCATGGATCCAGCCTGTCTGGTTCCCTCTGTAGAGCCTTCCTACCCTCAAACATATCAACAGTTCTGCCCAACTTGATGTTGTCTGCAAAGTAAGTGAGGTTGTACTTTATTCCCTCATCCAGATCATCAATAAGACTTCTAAACGGGCCTGACCCCAATACTGAGGGAAAACAACTTGTGACTGGCTGCCAGCTGGATGTTATTCCATTCACCACCATTCTCTGGGCCCCGTCATCCATCCAGCTTTTCCCCAGGGAGCAGTCTACCTATGAAACTCATGAACAGCCATTTTCCCCAAGAGAATGCTGTGGGAAAACACTGTGAAAAGCTTTACTGAAGTCTGGATAGGCAACATCCACAGACTTTCCCTCATCCATAAGTGAGTTACTTTGTCATAGAAGAAAATCAGGTTGGCCAAGTAGGACCTGCCTTTTACAAGCTCCTGCTGTGCAGGCCTTATGTCTTGGCTATTCTGTACATGTCATGTGATGGCATTCTAGATAGGCTGATCCATAACCTTCCCTGGCACCAAGGTCAGGCTGGCAGGCATGCAGTTCCCTGGATCATCTTTCTGACCCTTCTTGTAGATGGCCATCCCACTAGGTAACCTCCAGTCAATGGGGACTTCCCATTGTAATATATAAAATTAGCACCACTGTTTGCAGAATTTATACCGTGAATGGCTTACTACGCCATTTCTAAAAAAGGAATCTGCCTGTTTTATTTTATGACCAGATGACAGAGTAAAAGAAAGAACTATGAGTATTTCCACTTTGGATATGTAACTTCAGTTTTCTTATATAGGCTGATGTGTCCAGAAAGAGTTAATTGACCTTCTACTAATGAAAGTTACGTTATAAATATTCTAAGTTGAGCAGAAGGATGTTAAGAAGATACTTACTCTACTCAGCTTTAAAAATTCTGATCTAAATAATTTGTTTGGTGATCCAGGATTTGGGTTTTTTTGGTTTTTATTTTTATCATGGTAATGAAAAAATTCCTCCATAACATAAGGGAAAAAACTAGTAAGCCATGTAAATCGCATGCAAACAAGTAGACAGTTAGACAAAACATGATCTTCAGCATTTTAAATGCAAAAAAAGAAAAGTTAAAAAATAATAATTCCCAGAGAGATTAGATAACCCAGTAAACTAGACCTGCATGTGCATTTGAATCAAAGAGAGAACTTTCAAGGCTGGGTGAGTAAGAAGTTTCTGTGTTAATAAGAAGAAAGGAAAGTAATGCTAAAATATTCTAGAGAAATTTCTTATGAAATCCTGATGAATTTCTGGAGTTCAGAAAAATGTGTTGAGTAGTAGAAAGCAATCAGGCAGTAGATGCAACATGTTCATGCTTGAAGGGAGAAGTCTGAGGATAACACATAGAAGACTATAACATAAACAAACATGATACTCCTTCCTTAGAAGGTTAACACAAAATGATGCTGAAATGTATAGGAATTAGGATTCAAATTTGGGTGTTTATAGAGCATATATACTGTAGTGCAAGTAAATGACTGTCAAGTGAACAGGTGTGGCAGACATCTTTTATGAAAAATCCTTTCCTTAGGATTTTTCCTCCTGAGAAGCTGAGAGGCCTCAGGAACAAAATGTAAACAATGGTTACCTGCTGCTGTGGAATGCAACAGGTGGATCTGTGATTGGCCCATGTTGGTTGTTTTTAATTAATGGTCAATCACAGTCAGCTGGCTTGGGCTCTCTGCCTGAGACAGAAGCCTTTGTTATCATTCTTTCTTATTCTATTCTTAGCTACCCTTCTGATGAAATCCTTTCATCTGTTCTTTTAGTGTAGTTTTAATATAATATATATAATAAAATAATAAATCAAGCCTTCTGAAACATGGAGTCAAATCCTTGTCTCTTCCCTCAACCTGAGACCCCTATGAACACCGTCACAAACAGGTAGATGTGAAAAAGTTTGAAAATAGCTGAACTGACATATTAGGACACTGCATTCCTACTTAGCTACAAGGCAAAATTTTGACCTTTGGACAGATTCTAGTGTTGCTGGAAGGCTTGCCTGGTGCTGCCTATATAGTCTGAATTGTACTTCTGATTTAGCAAAAGATACCACTCTTGTTTGTAACTTAGGCCATGACATACTGACATCAGGGTGACAAATGTCTAAACTGGAGCCACAATCTACATTGTCTTTTTGTGATATGACAGAGGACTTTGATTTTTTTCCCCTTTGTTCTGAAGTGTAAGAGAAATACCATTAACCTCAAATTGATTCAACTATTATTTTTTGTGATCTCAAACTGCGAAATGCTTTATAAATATTAAGTAAATTTAATTACAATGAGAGATTTCATTGCATTTTCCCTATTCCTTTTCATTTGCATATGTTTTATGTTTTCATTAACACTATTGCTGCTTCAAAAATATGGCAGAGTAAATAACAAGCAAAAGTGTTCAAAGAATTCATACTGGATTCTAAGTGGTTTTGCAGTTTGGCTGTGCTTGGGGCTTTTTTCCCAATAGCCCCAGATAGTCTAAAGAAGATCTTTAGAACGAACTCTAGGCTCTGCTTTTTGAAAATTACAGGCATAGCTTCTAGTAATTCAAATGGTGTTCTTATTTCTGCTGCTAATAAATAGATGCTCCAAAATAGCTGGTTAGGTAACTCATGGAACTGACTGATTGCTGCAGAGAAAAAGTGTTACGCACTTCAGGGCTTTACAAGTAGACTCAATGGTTTTGTTGCTTTGCTAATGAGTAATCTGTTGAATTAAACTTCACTGAACTGTAATTCTGATAATCAGCCTGGATTCCTGGTCAGGTTTATGTCTGAACTCTTGGTGTTTGGGGAATTTTACTGGAATTATTCATGCTAATTTAGCTTTGATGTTGGAATTTCATATACTATGAACTAATATTTCTAGGAGAGATTGGCATGTAGTAGCCAGAAAATATAATTTTCCTTGTCTGTCTAAGCATGAGTCATTGGTAAACCTCATTAAGTGAACTGTCAATAGATGATGTGATTTATTAAAACAACAATGCAGCCTAATCTCTTTTGTATGTTAACCCATCTCAGTGCTTCTTTTCTGTGCAGACACTGAGCATGACAGAGGGAGAATAATGAAGCCTTACCTGTGTATCAGCTAGTAGATGAAAGAAATATGTTAGTAAAGTGTGATTCATGATGTCTTATGTAAACTGTCTTAGAACCAAGGAAGCCAGCACCTAGTTCCTAACTGTCTTGGTTTTGATTTCAGACGGCTATGAAAAGGGAAAACGAATGAAAGATGACAGGTTAGAACTCTATGAAAGATTCCTTTTGAAAATAGCAGAAAATTCATTGCTCTTTGAATTTAAAGATAATTCTAGTTTTTGTTTTGCAGATGCATACCAGCCCTACATGCAAAATACTGAAAAACTGGAACATACCAGCTTGCAGTGCACTTGCTCAATGGAGTATGACTATGTCCAATGTGTAAAATCAGTGTCCATGATCATATTTGCACTTGGGTAGTAGGGATGTAAAGAGTGCAGGGAAGTGGTTCCTCTACTGCAGCATAGTTAGAGAGAAGAAAATGTGGCAGATACAGACTTTGTTACAGTTTATTCTCATTTTGGGAACTAGGGCATCTCCGCACATGTCCCTTCCATACTTTCCAGAGACAGTATTGCAATATAAACGAATCATCTATATCAGCAATAGGCTTGCTCCTGAAAAAATTTGGCAGGCTCATGGAAACTACACTCAACTTATTTAACAATATATTCCTTTTGGTGGATGCTGCTGAAGGGATAGACAGCCCTTGCTAGTTCTGAAAGTTAAAGAAGGGTAGATAATAAATTAAAAAAAAAAAGCATAGTGGTGGAAAAGAAGCATACAATTGTAATAATACCATCTTGAAAAGTTGGTTTTGGGTGTACAGAGAACTCTAGCATCAGTTCATATCTTCAAGGAAGAAATTTTTTCTAGAACTGGAGATACCTGAGAATGTAACTTCAAATCTATTAATCATTACTTCCTATTTTCATACTATACTTACTTTAGATATTCTGAGGCCTCTGATTCATGTCATAGCATCAGCAAGTCATCTTTCTTCCTTTATATCTTGACCTGCTCCATTTAGAAAATAACCTCCTGGGTCTGCTTTGAAAATGGACTAAGAATCTTCAAGGCCTGTAACAGTCAGCAACTTGTAGGAAGGTATAAGAATCTTATACCATTTGCCACAATTCAGATTTTGCCTTTATAAACAGTACTGAGTACATTTTGTACCATCTGAGGAGTAGTTTGACACAGCTGACGAAAAGGTTCTTGGTTTCTTCATTGGCCTTGAGCTAGATGTCAGCATAATCAGGAACAGATTGGCATCCTGTTCTTACAGTGGCTCAGCTCTTTTGAAACAATCAGATTGCGAACAACTTTCCTACTGAAATCATTGACCAACTGACAGCTCAAGCCACTTGAATTGTGAGCCATAGCTGTGTTGAAGGGGAGAATTAAAACCAAATGAAATGAAATTTTCCTGTATATTTGAACATGTTTATACATTAACTGATGTTTATGTTTATATAGAGACTGATTTAAAAACAATTAAAGCATCAGGGAAACTTTATCAAATCTCCACAGTTTGGATTAGGTGCATATGATCTATACAGTAAGGCACTCTCTCAATATATTTTGTAAGATGGGTAATATTGTGAGTCATCTATGTCACCAGCAGCCTGAACTTTGCATAATGTATGGGACACTGTTCTTGACAACAGTTAAAAGGAAATTGTCTTGACTAAAAATAGTGCTGTGTATCCTGGTTTGGCTTAGATTTTATTCTTCTTAACTGTAATTTTCTCGTTGAACACTAGATGAAGGCCTGATGCTTCTACACAATAGGAAAAAAACAACTCAATGAGATAGGTTGTGTCTATTGAAGTCCTGACTTCTGCTAAGCCAAAACAAGCAGAGATATTTTTTTTCTGCTCTGCTCTCCTGTTGCACAGATGACTTCCTCTGAGCTCAAAATGTTCCCAGTCAGGGTAACTAAATAACTAAAAGTAAAAGAGACGTTATGCTACCTTTTATTTTCAAAATATCTTTTATTTCTATTTCCTTTCTCTCTTTAGGCTTGTCTTTTTGAAAAAAATTTTAAAAAGTAGTATAAATATATTTAATAATCTAACTTTAAAATGGTGTTTAAATTTCTGTTCTGAAAAAGCAACAGTTTGGTTTACTGACCATTGTGTCTCCAAGACCTGTTTGATTTCAGTGTCTGAAAACAATTAAGAAGCTGAATGGTTTTTTCTCCTCTTCTGCTGCATTCCAGAATGAGTAATATCAAATCAAAAAGAAGGTATGAAAAAGACAGGGGACAGTAATGGAAAGCCAGAGGCAGACTCTAGTCTCACAGATGAGGAAAAAGACTCAAGACGAGGCTCCTAGACGAGGCTCTAGGAAATTCTTGTTGTTTTTTTTCTTTAATAAAGCTTTACCACCTGTGCTGTGATAATCTAAGGAGCTCTAAGAGAATAAAGCTGTTTGGTCAGCTTTCTGCCTCTAAGAAATCTCCACCCATAGAGGAGTACTTTCCATGAAGGGAACTGTACTCATTTTATTCCATACATTGTAGTGAGCACAAGCAAATGAATAATGTGTAATTGAAATTTCCTTGTTGGCTACAGCTTATATCTAAGTAACATGTAAGTGTTTCTCTTCTTCGCAGTTCATATCTCTTTCTAGGTACTTAAGTTCTTATGTAGCTGATGATCCAAGGAGAAAGGTAACAAATGTCTCCTAGTCTTTTCTGAAGCTGTGTTGCAGGACCGAGGAACAGCACTGAAATGGTAAAATATAGCCTCAAAGAACTTTGAACACACAGACCTCAAAATAGCCATTCTGCAGCATGTATAAATAAATTTTCCTTATTTTGGAGAATTGAAACATAAAAATTACTGGATCTATCTCAGGTTGAGAAATTCAAGAGTTGAGAGAAGCCTGTGTGTCCACAGCATCTGATCTACTTTTTTAGCATGGAACCCCAAAACATCAGTTTTCTTCTGATGCGTTTTCTCACCTATCTGCAGCAACTTGAAACTGGACATCAGTGTGCACTCTGAATTCACAGAGCTGCTGCCTGAAAATGGCTTCCACCAAGAGAAAACTGCAGTTGTGTAGTAAACGAATGGATTTTAAAGACCTAATGTGGTTTTCCTAATGAGAGTCCCATGTTGATAGTTGATCAGCTCAAACTGCAGCCCATCTTATGTTTCTGATTGATTTCAGAAGACTGAAGTTCCTGTATGGAAGAATCAAGTGGCATTTTTCTAACATTAGGAGAAATGCCATATCAAGGAATAAATTATTTGAATTAAATATTCCCAGCCTTGTTAGTTCTTATTTTTAAGTAGCAGATAATTTTATGCCATCAGTACTTCAGGATTTTCCATTACTTGCGAACATTTTGGATGCACCTTTCCTCAGAAAAGTGGAGAGTGGAGTCATAAACAGCACAATCATCAAGTACTTCATGTTATGCTCCAAAGAAGGATAAGAAGCAAAGGAGAAAGCCTCCTAATGGCTAAAGGACTGAAACTAATCCTTTCCTGTCATGGAAAAGGCTGTGAATCTATCAGTTCTCCCAGAGGTTTTAAAATCTAGTTCATGATTCCACTTGTTATTCCACTTCTTTAGACAGCTAAGAAATGGGTTTTATAAAAACAAAGCAATTGAAATGTGCAATAGTAGTATAGCAGTAGTATAGTAGTAGTATAGTAAACACATTATACGTCTGTCACCCTGTTTTTTTAAGATTTTCTAAGCCTTCTGATGTTGACATTCTTGTAGGGAACTTTCTCACAGACTTTTTTGTAAATAACTTATTGTTTTGCATTCCTTTGATGGAGGAGGAGAGAGTTGATGGACTGTTGGTTTAACCAGTGTCATTGGAGAGGTGTCACTGTCACCCTCCAGTCCACTGTCACTTTTGTAAAGCTGTAAATATTGGAGTCAGAAAAATAAACGCCCCTTTTTTCTTTCACCTTGAGAGCGGTGGTGTGCTTGCGTTCTTTCGTGTCCTATAGCGACAATACGTCTGCTGCATTGATAAAATTCATCTATGGAGAATGCTGAAATTTAAGGATCAATATTCTGTTATGAAAGGTTTAGGGATTAAGGGTTATCACATCTAAATTGTTCCAAAATGAAGATATCTTTCTTTGAGTTTGTTTTCTATAACTAAAATAGCAACATGTATGTACAGTATAGTTTAGTACCAACTAAAACCCTGATAATGTTTAATTTCGACTTTTTCTTTATCCTTGGTTTGTTTAGCTATTGGTAGCCAAAATCTGCCATATTTACACTAAAAAATGCTCTATGAGTCTATGCTCTATCTATCTGTGTTTTCCTACCCTCTGTATTTTCTTGCCCCTGAAATACCTTATTTACTTCAATAGAAAGATTAGTTCAAAGCAAAAGCAGTAGAATCAACCACTTGAATAATCACATAGGGCCAACTATCTAATTTCCATAACAAAGTACTTACTGTTTTCCTGACCCACTGCCATGATACTAGTGCCACTTACTATAATTAATGACATTATAGTTTGGTTATTAGCATCAAATTGCTCATGAATTTAAACATTTCACTCAACTGTTTAGATCAGAGATTTTGCAGTGTTGAATAGCCTTTTTCTACATGGATTTGATTGACCACTACTAGTAAATTTAACCACCAGGTGACACTATTGCTGTAATATGCTATATAACTGGACATATTTTATCAGGCAGTGTTGTGTTGTGTTGGTTTGTTCTGTTCCCCCTCTGTTTTAAAATAGTTCTGCCCTTGTCCTCCCTCCCCTCCCAGTAGCTGTCCATTGCCCCAGTTGTTATGGTTACCAATGTATCCATTCTTAACCCCTCCCCAGTCTCCCTGGAAAACAATGTATCCTTCTCTGCCGATCTCCCCTACTCCTCCCCGGTTTCCCCGGAGACCAATGTATCCTTCTCCTGACCCCGCCCCATTGTCTGTCAGTCTCTCTGCACCCTCTGGAACCTTCTAGCTGGGATGTAGAGGGATTGGTTCAGGCACCAGGGCCCCTCCTTCATGTTATTTTTATTGGGTTTCCCTTAATGTCAATCCTGTGTATCCCACTCCCCCCTCTACTCCCATTGGTTCCCAAGCCGGTTCCACCCCTACCACCCACTCCCTTTATAACCCCATGTAACCCCCCCCACCCTCTTCCTCTTCGGTTCTTGGCGTTCCCCTGGACATTAAACCAGATTTGCCTCAGCTGAAGAGCACTCTCTCTCATTCCTGCGGGAGGAAGCTTCTAGGCGGCCGCGTCTCTACTAAAGGCAGCACTGCTGCTTCCATGCAAGGTGCTGACCTTAGGTGTTGTGCCTGGCAGTGAAGCTGGCAGAGTGCCCCCTTGGCTGCAAGCTGTGCTGGCATTGCTAGCCGAGACGTCACCAGCAGCCCGCTGCTTCAGTTCTGGCGCCCAATATGGAGCCTGAGAGCAGCTCCTGACATCACCTTGACTGAGTGCTTTGCCTGAGGACGTCTGCAGGCCCCGCAGACTGGACTCACGGAAGTCCTCTTGGCCACCAAACTACCCGCAGTGGGAGCAGACCTCGTTCTAGTGGGTGGCGCTCCTGGGGGACCTGGAACGGTAGCTCTCCGTGCCCAGAGAGTCGTTCCCTCCACAGAACCCTTCACTCCGGATTTCTTTTTGCCCTCACCGGATCTTTTGTAAATGCGTCTCTTTTCTTTACCCCTGTCTTTTAAACTAAGTTTTTTCTCGGTGCCACAAGTGGCCCGGGGCAACTTCTTTCTCTTTTTGCTGCGCAGCCCTCTCTTCCTGACAGGGGCCGGCGCGGGGCTCTTCCCTATTTTCTTTGTAATTTTCCGGAGCGGGAGGGCAGTTTGGGTTGCAACTTAACATCTTTAGTCATGGGTGCTGGACTTTCTGCAACCCAAAAGAGAGCTTTCACCCAGGTTGTAGATATCCTTGTGCAGGGGGGTTTTAAGGTTAAGAAAAGAGAGTTGTATAAGCTGATCAACTGGCTGTCTTCCCAATTTCTTGCGGTTTTTCCCGAACAAATGTACAATTTTGATTTTTGGACCGAGGTAGAAGTTAAATTACAAAATTCGATTATGTTGGGGGATTCCTCTTCGACCAAAACAAAATTTTGGGTTTCTCAAATTCAAACAGTACTAACACCAAATTCGAAATTGAGAAGACAGTCCTCTCAATCTAGTTTGTGCCGCAGTTCCTCCTCTACCCCTGCTCCTAGCCCTTTTCCCTCCCCTGCTCGCCCCAAGACTGGGATTCTGAGAGGAGCAGCTCGCTCCAGCACAGTGCAGCGTGTCCACCCTTCCCCTGGCTCCCCTCAGAGTCCCAAATGCCCCTGCCTGAAGAGTCCCAGCCAGACTCTCCAGGGTCCTTTCCCCTCTCCCACTTTCCCAGTTTGTAAATCCCCAGTTAGAAGACCCTGTGTTCGTTTTCAGCTCTCTCCACAAGATGGTTCCCATGGAGCCCAAGATGGCGGGGGCCACATGGCTTTTCCCGCCCCTCACCTTTCTTCTTCCCATAATCCCTTCAAGTCCAAGAACAACCCCTTCCTTTCCTCTGACTCTTCCCAATCTCCCTCCGCTCTTCCTCCCTGGCCAGCTCCTCCCATTGCACCTCCTATTTCTCCTACCCCTCCTTCTTATGAGGCTCCACCCCCTGTCTCCTCCCAAGGGGTGGAGATCTCAATGCAGGGCGTTCCCACCCAGTCCTCCAGCCACACCCCGTCCTTCCTGCTGCCTCTGCCCAGTCCTCCAGCCATGCCCCTTTCGCTCCCTATTCCGGTTCCCACTCTCCCGCTTCCGGTTCCCACGCTCCGGTATCCGAGGGGACCCGAGAACTGGAGCCAGTTTTCATTCTATCTGTGGCTGCGGTCACATACCACCCCGATGGGGAGGGGAAAACCCTAGCCCAGTGGACCCCATTCCCCCACCAGCAAATCAAGGAGCTGTGCAAGGCCCAAAAGGACTTCTCCCGGGAGAGTGAATACTTCCGGGGGATCCTGAGGGTGACGCTGGCTCAATCTGAAGTCACCCTCTATGATTCGCGATCCCTTTTTCCTTGCTTGCTGAATCATAGAGTTCACCATATGGGAAGCAGCTTGGAAAAGGGAGGTGGTGGAAATTCTCCCGTCCCTTTGGAATAACCCCAGCACGGGACATGATTTAGATGGGTGGGTTATTTCAGCTGAACATTTATGCGGGACAGGGAATTGGGCCGATGGACATTCCCAAGCGAGAGCCATCCTATCGGAAGTGCTAAAGGAAAGCAGCAAAGCAGCAGAAAGAGCATTCCTAAAATTGCCTTCTAGTGTCTCAAATTTCCTATGCCAAAATTAGCCAGCATGCAGACGAGCCTTTTGTTGTTTTTGTTGAAAGACTTCAAAAGTCTATTGAGTTACAGGTCCAGGGTGAGGGAACCAGGCTGGAACTCCTGAAGGAGATGGCCACGCTGAATGCCAACTCAGCCTGCCAAGAGGCCATCAGTACCCTGCTGCTGGACCCTCCTCCCAACATGCAGCAAATATTGGATGTGTGCACCCGCAGGGTCTCAATAACACCCAGAGACCCGGATCCTAGAGCTCGGCTGCCACCCAGAAGAGTCGCTGCAGTAGACACAATCGACCTCTTGCTGGTAGACTCTCCTGCTCCTCCAGCTGAACATCCACCATGGCTCGACACCCCGGGGACATCTTGGACGATGACTTCCCCCTGTCATTTGTGTGGGAACTTAGGGCAGTGGATGCCTGATTGTCCCCTAAGGCTGGAGTTTTTAAATTATAAGAGAGGGAAGAGACAGCAAGCCAATCCCTCTTAAAAAAACTAAAACCTGAGCGCAGTTCCCCCCTGCGCCATGACAAAAATGAGGCGGGTGTAACATCTTGCGGGGAGGGGGAAGGAGGAGGACCGCCTGGGATTGTTGCCTTACCTGACTTGACTTGCCTAGACCGTATAGTCACACCAGATCCTATTTTGACTACTCTTTCTAAATCTGACCCCTACAGGTTGCAGCTTGTTCGTCCTTTTCATATCAAAGATACAGACTTTGACCTGGTGACCGTGTAGCCAGAGTGCACTGTCAATTGGAAGAAAGCTCGACGCTGTAAGTGGGTTGTTGTCAGAGACACAATATTTACACCACCAGAATTTAATATTACTCCATGTCTCATTTCATCTGACCTGGATAAGTCACATAATTCTAGCATTAGAACATCTAACCTGGTGGCTTTTGTGAAATGTTGACCCCAGTGTTTGAAGGTCCCACCACCCATTGCTTTCTATCTGTTTTTTTGAAGTCCATTGAACTGTTCAATTTTCCCAGAGACTGGTGCATGAGAGGGAGTACAAGACACCCACTCAATACTGTGCTCTCTGCGCCAACTGTCTATGAAACTTTTTGAAATGAGTCCCATTGTTCAACCCACTTCTTTCTGCCTCCATGACATGTGTCCACAGGACTTGCTTTTCAAAGCCCAAGATGGTGCTGGTGGCAGTAGTGTGAGGCAGAGGTTACATCTCCAGCCATCCAGTGGTTGCTTCCACCATTGTAAGAAGGTAGTGCTTGCCTCGGTGGGTTTGCACAATCTGCCAGACCTTCCCATGTTTATATTTTGACCATTGTCCCCCATACTGCAGAGGTTTTACCCACTTGGCCTGCTTGATTGCAGCACATTTCACTCTTATGGATAACCTGAGAGATAGAGCCCATGGTTAATCCACCCCTCAATCACAAGCCCATCTGTATGTTGCATCTCTTCCCTCATAATCTGAGGTGTCATGGGCCCACCAAGCCAGAAATAATTCACCCTTATGTTCCCAGTCCAGATCCACAGAGATTTTAATCTTGGCAGCTTGATCCACCTGTTGTTGCAATGTTCTTCAGTAGCCTAACTCATCAGTATGTGTGCATCTCCGTGAGGTACTTTTGCAGCCAACTTCTCTACCCAGGCAGCAATGTCTTGATATCATTCAACAGCCCAGATAGGTTTACTTCTGTGCTACCAATTAATCTTTTTCCACTGATACAGATACCCCCACAGAACACTTGCCACCATCCATGAGTCAGTGTACACCATCCATGGTAGAGTGCTGGCCATTTCTCTCACTCAGTGATATCTAAAGACAACTGGATGCCCTTCAGCTCTGTGACCTGACTTGATCCACCTTGTCCCTCAGTAGCTTCTGCAACTTGTTGCATAGGACCGCATACAGCTGTTTTCCATTTTCAATGTATCCTTACGATATGGCAGGAACCATCAAAGAAGAGAGAGTAAAGCTTTTAATTTTCAGGTAGCTGATTTTATGGTGGGCCTCTTCAGCATGAGCCACCCGCTCCTCTTCCTCTTCTAGGGATAATCTGAAATTCTCACCTTTGGGCCAGGTAAAGATGACTTTACCAAGATCCCTAGGCAGTTGCAGTTTCCTATTCAAGATCCCTATGTGATAAGTATGACCCACATATTCCGCATAGCATCAATGGCATGATGTGTGAAAGGGACTTTCCCTTTGAACATTCAAGTACTGGCAGTTCTGAGTACCAGAAGAAATTGTGCTTCAGCGCCAATCACTACTGAAACAGCTCAAACCCCTTCATAAGCTGCTAGTGTCTCTTTTTCAGTAGGAGTATAACAGGCTTCAGATCCTTTGTATCACTGCCTCCAGAACCCCAGAGATTGTCCTTGAGTGTTCCTGGGTACTTTCTGCCAGAGACTCCAGGACGAACAATTCTTGCTGGCTGCAGTATAGAGCACATTTTTACATCTTGTCCCATCCTGATTGGCTCATGGGCTATTGCATGAACAATCTCCTGTTTCATCTGTTCAAAAGGTTGTTGTTGCTCAGAAGCACAGTAGAAATCATTCTTCTTAATGATAATGGAGAAATATTGCCTTTCTACTTCTTCTTCTTGGCCTCCATCTTCTGTGATGTTGGCACTTTTAGATTGATTTAGAGTAGAAGCTCACTGTCTAACATAGGTGGTAGGTATTGGAAAGTAATTGTAAACATTGTATGCATAGTTTTTAGTATAAAGAAAAACACTACCCTGGGGGCAGGGAGAATGCCTTGGACTGTCTTGCTGAGTGGACCTCAGCTACACAGGAGAAAGAATTTTATAGATAAGATACAATGAGCAACCTTGAGACGGAGAAATTAAGAGCTCTGACTCCTTCCTCAGGTGCTGGGCTGGGAAAAGAGACTTTCTAACTTTTCTTGGGGTCAGTCTGACCAGCTAGAGACCCTGACAAAATGGGAGATTTTGTAAGCCAGAAATTCAAGTAAGCTGATGCAACTGTATAACCACATAGACACAGAGAGGCTGAGGGAGAAATGGGAGATCAAGACGGTGACATAATTGTCAGAATGGATGACTGACAAGACAGTGAAATAGTTCTGGTTTTGTGTTTATTATTACGTGTTAAGGACTCAAGCCTCTAAAATGCAGCTGATTTATCAGTGTAGTTAAGCATGTACTTTAGTAATACTGTGTGGTGGTTTGAGAGGAAATAGGTTTTCTGGGAGGTTGTAGTCAAACCAATGGGTGCTCAGATTTTAATACTGGCACCTGGTTTGGCCACTGGGGCATTGGATCCGCCTCTGAGAACACAGAGGTTAAAAGCAGAGCTCTCCCCTGGGAGGCTCTCTTTGGATTTCCCGCGGGAAAAGGGTTTGTATCTCTTCCCCCTGCTGGCTGGGCAGGGGCAGGGGAAGCCACATGGCTGTGAGATAGGCTGGGCCTGGGACAGAGATGGGAGGTAGGCCTGGCCCAAGGGTGGAAGAATGGAAGAAGTACTGAGAGGTATTCCCCCCCCCCGCCCCCCACCCCTGGGAGATGGAGAGAGAGAGAGAGAGAGCCATGCCTGGGACTGTTATCTTGAAATTTGTTATCATGTGCTGCCGGCACAGCCCAGCCTGGGGCGAGGGTGGGGGGGGGGGGGGGGGGCGCGCATTGCAACGAGGAGTCCGGCCACTTGTAGGAGCTTTTAACCCTTTGTGGACAATGAAAACTTTGCAGAGCATTGACCTTTCCTGGAGGGGAGATGGAGTGGAGGATGAAGAGGGAACTGAGCAAGTGTTGAAGGTCTGAGCAAGGAAGAGATGTGAAAAGAATAGAGAAGCACTTTGGGTGGAAGAGATGATGGAGAGGCATTTTTTGCTGGACTCTTTTTGTATAGCCATGGACTGTTTCCTTGTGCTACAGAGACTGCATTCCAGGGGGAGGCAATGCCTCAGAACCAGGAGGGCTCAGTGTTCGTACCCCTCAGCCCCAGGGGGTGGAAAAATTTGGGGGGGAGCAGGTGTCCTAAAGAAGAGACTGCCCTTTTTGAAATGGGACAAGGCATCCTGAAAAGATGACCCTGGAAGCAGCTCTGATCCGTGTTCAGTGGTGAGAGCTGGACAGGAAAGGAAGAGGCCACCATGGCACAAGGAGGACTCCTTCTCCTCTTGATGAACTGAAGATTGATTGTCTGAAGGGTAGTGCCGGACCGAGAATTGGTGTTTGGGGAATGTATCGTATTGGAAATTTGATGGGGAGGAGGAGGAGATATATTTGTGAAGTTTTCATTTTCCTTGTGTGTTTTTTTCCTCTTGTAGTTTAGGTAATAAAGTCTTCTTTATTTCTAAGTGGAAGCCTGCTTTGCTTATTCCTGGTCACATCTCACAGCAGACACCAGGGAGGGTGTATTTTCATGGGGGCACTGGCATTGTGCCAGTGTCAAACCATGACATACGTATGGGCAGTTATAGATTGTTGAGCCTATGTTTTCATTTTATAGCCTATGCATTTAAGGAAATATTAGCTCTTGGATTTTCTTCTAAGTTCTAAATGTGTAGTTTATGTTTCATGTACTCTGGCTTTACCTCAGTTTCTTTGTTATCTTGCTGCATTTGTATTTTTCATTACTTTGAATTTTGTTCATAAATGAGGAATACACAAATTTTATCGAATATGGTGCTTGCTGTTTCTATTTGTGTGTGTTCTTTATCTCTTTGAAGGGCTCTCCCCTCTGCATTATGAATGTACTTTTAGTTGTCAGCTCATACCCTTTAATCAGTTAACCAATTCTGACTTCCAATTGGGAATGCATTTACATGGACATGCACATTCCCATAGTGTGGAAAATATTCCGTCAGTAAAGCAGAGGGGTGTGGAAAGGGATATGGAAAGAATGATAATGCCAAAAGCTCTTATGGAACAGCTGGGAATGAATCAGATTGTACCTGTTAGAGGCACGCACTATAGAGCAGTAACCTCACCACACTTGGAAGAAGGGGCAGCCTAGTTCCTCATCCAAGCTGGCGCACCTGCAGAGTGGAATAGGAATTGAGGCCAAACTCACTTCATCTAGTTCAAAGCCCTGCAGAAAGATAAGTATGTGATCCCCTAAAGAAATATAGCAAAAAATTTGCTAAGGCATGTGTATAGTTATATTGATATAACAAAGTATATGTATGTGTTTCTACAATCCATCAACAAAAGCCTTACAGTGTTTTGTGGCTGTTACGTTTCTTGTAGGTCATCATCCTTAAAAGAAGGCAGAGATACAAGTACCAGGGTTGTGGTTCCATTAAATAACTTACAAGAAGAAGGTGGATCAATTTATCAACTAAGAACTGGAGTTTAAACATATAAAAGACCTTTATAAAGAAGGGGGTGACAGACTAGAATCATCCTGTAGCTCTCATTTAACGTTACCCTGCACAACCCTTAATGAGTGACTAGAAAAGAGACCTCTCTCAACACTATCCGAACTATGAGAGGCCATAGCAATGACATTCTCACAGACTATGTATTGCATAATTTTAGAGGAGGTGTGAAGAGACAGTTTAGTTTTGATTTGTCTCAACACTGATTGTCAGAGGCATGTGGGGGAGGGGTTACACATGTGCCACTTGGCAAGAGTCAAGTAGGAGAAGATGGGACAAAGCATTGTCTCTGTGGTGGCTTTGCTGGTAGCCATTTCATGTCTCACATGGGACAGGCAGGGGAACACCAAAGACACTGTACCCTTCTGAGAGACTTCTCCAATCAGATGGTGAAAGGTCTCCACCAATGGAGTCCAGGGGAATGTTGGATTGGACCAATGGTTTCCTGTAAGCATGCTGACTTTGGGAGCAGCCACAGGATATAAAACTGTGTCACAACCTGTGGGGGCTTTTGGGTCTGATGTTTTTTGCAGCTTGGTGACTCTGGGGTTTGTTTTATTTTTTTAGGCTTGCGTTTTGACTTGGGCTTTATGAGTCTGGGGGTCTTTTGAGTCTTGTGGTTTTTGCTTTAACTCCTGCCTGCTGAAGTTCGCTTCTGGCCCTGGTCCTAGCCTGTTTTGCACTTTTTGCACTAGGTCCACCCTGCCTTTTGGCTCTTCTGCCCTAACTGGTTCTTGCTTGTCCTCCTGTATGTCCTGCCTCCCTGTGTCCCTGACTGCCCCCCTGCCCCTTCATCCCTGTGTCCCTGCCTGAGCCACCTGGGTCCAACCCTGCCTGCCGCCAATCCACCCATCACCGTGATCCTCACCCTGACCCTGTTGTGGACCTCCTGCCCAAACACCCCCTCACTCACTGCATGTCTGGTCACCCATCCCTGCAGGAGCTGTCCCTCTGAGAGCTGCGCAGGCTCCCCAGCAGGCAGAGTGCACGCACCCCACATCAACAACACTCTTCGACCCGCTCATGGTAATGCCCGCTTTTTCTCTCTGTCTCCTCTCTCTCTCTCTCTAGCTCTCACCCCATTCCTTTTGCATTTCCTTCCTCCTTTTCTGTCTTTTTCTAGCTGTCTTTAGTCAGGCAACTCCTTTTTTTGGTTTTCATTATCAATAAATGGTTCTCACATACAAGGTTGTCTTGGTTGACCTAATGTCGTTCCAGACCATCTACTTTTAAAAGAGCTCCTTGCAGTTCCTCACAGTGGAATGTGACAGGAGCCAATAATTTTTACAAAACATAGTAGAAACTCCTCAGAAAGCAAATCTGTTATGATGAATTTGTTGTTTCGTTCAAATGTACGTGAGGGATGAATGTGCGGTAAAGTTGTGAGGAACATTTTGTGGGCTCTAATCAGATAAAAATTTGTAAGTGATTCAGGTGCCAGGGAAGCATGTAAAGAGAAGTTTCATCATAGCTTCACATAATGGCATGCAGGAACCAACTGTGACAAAAATATCTTTTATTTGTGGTGAAAAAATGTGATGCATGAGCAGTTGTGTGAGGAATTTTTTTGTTTTTAAATTTTTTACAATGTGAAATCTAAAGGTCATCCCAAAATGTCTCACATGTTATGAAAATCAGCAGTCTTAAATTGGTCTAAGCTACTGGGTAGCTTCTGCCAATTTCATCGTCTGAGAAGGCATCGAGACCCTATCTTTTCACATTGAGGCAATCCCAAGGCAGAAGTCTGTTGGGTTTTATTTTTCAGCTCATGGCTAGATTTCAGATAACTAGAATGTGAAGAGTTTGCACAAATACTCCACCATCTCAGGCTGGATCATTATTTTCAGGCTCATGGGTCAATATAGAGAACTGTTAATAGCCAAGTTTAATGGTTTAGAAAAAGATGATCAAAGTTACCAGATTAAATCTTGGCCTACAAAATTCACTTTATATAAATGATTGATTACTATCTTTCAGTAAAAGTAAAAATTGAACTAAAAAGACTACAGAAGCATATATTTTCGAGTTGTACATAAGATGAACATAACCTACTTAAAACTTGAAGTCTAGATTTTGCTAGTGATTGTACAAACCAAATTTAAATATGTTTGTTAATCACTCAAGTAATTTTACAACTCAATAAATCATCACAGAGAAATCAGAAACTTTACCTTAACTGAGATTTTCCATTGAACATTCAGAACAAGGCAGTTCCACTTGAGACTTACTTTTCCCATTGCTATGTGAGTACATCTGTTTTCTTTACAAATCAGCTGAAAGTGTTTAAAAACAGTTATGGTGATTCTAATTTATTCTAAGACCCCCTCCATAAACTATTGTGCCTGTGCAAAATGTCTTTAAAGTACATGTAAAAATTCAGAACATGGTTTTTTTCATACTGGTCCTGCTTTTAAAGTGGTGCTGAAATAGGCAATCTCTACTCATAAAGCTCTATGTGAATGGAAATTATATGATGGTATTACCAGATTTGTCCACATCTGGTGAATTAGCACAATGCTTGTTCTACCAAAACCACTGGCCTATGGAACTGCACAATACCCATGGTGTAAGAAAGAGAACTGAAAGTTCACCAGCCCCAGTGCCCTGCCATCTCAGCAAGGTCTACTGGAACACCAGGGTCCCCAACCACCAGGGGCCACCGGAAAGACCCCCAGAAGAGAAGAACACATGCAGAAAAGGGAAAGGAATGATGGTTAGTGATTTTGGGGAAATGATTATCATATGTATATTTAGTCTGGGACAATCAATAAATTTGTATATAGAATACAACACATAAAGAGAAACTTCCTTGTACTCAGCATAATTTAGGAGGAGCTATCCCCCTGTGAGAATACCTGCTTCTAAATGGCCTCTTCTTGGTGTTAAGGAGTTTTTTAATTTTACTGAAGTTTTGGTAACAATGAGACCAAAAAATTGCATGCTGTTTTCTTTTTTTCCTAGAATCATAGAATTATAGAATCATTTAGGCTGGGAAAGACCTCTTAAGAGTCCATCCATTAACCCAATACTGCTAAGTTCACCATTTGTACTTAAGTGCCACATCTACATCTTGATTTTATTTCTCTGTGTTCAAGTTCACAACATTCTTCTTGTCTAAAATACTTTGTTATTTTAGAGAACTGAGTACTGGATGATTAGGAGCTGGGGAGAAAATTAGAGAGGTACAGAACTAGTCTGCTGGTGAGAATGGAAGGACTCAAAGCATTTCCCTGGCATCTGAGTGGTTGCTTGCTGCTGGGAAAAGCCAGAGCCATGGCTGACTTTACCCCAGTGTGAACCAACTATTGGCACTAAAAGTTGTAGGCGTAGGCTGGTATTTTGCTATTTTGACACCCAGTGAATTTCACGTGATTAACATCACATTTTATTAACTACTTGATAAAATGTGAGGCTTGTTTCATCAAAAAGCTGCAGTAATTTCTGCAGTGATAACTGAAATGTAGTATTTGTGATAGAAATTTCAAGTTCTACTAACATTTTCACTTATATCAACTAGCATTTGGAGTTAATGAGAACTACAGTATCAAGACTTGCTTTGATAAGAGAAGACTCTTATTTCTTTCCATGTCACAAACTGCCTTCCAACCAGTAGCTGCCGTGACTGTGTCTTTTCACTCGAGTTATGAGTTCCACAGTTTCTACCTCTTCTGTACTATATCTTTCAGAATAATGTTTATGTAATTGGCTGTTATAGTCTCAGGATATGATAAAGTCAATATTTTTGGGAGTGCTAATATCTTCTGTTAAATTGTGTGATTGCATCTGGGGAAATTAGCAGAAGTATTTTTTGAGCCTCCCTGGTTTTTGTTATTTGGTTATTTTTTTAAACTAAATTGATACACAACTTCTTCAATTCTAAGGAAAGGAATCTGAAAAAAAATGTGAATGGCAATATTTTTTTCTGTTTTAATCCTTGCAACATATTCTGTGGTACCATAAGTAACATCGACAGAATGCTGGTTGTGTTCTTTTAGGGTTTCCTCCTTGACACCCACTTGAACTGTAACTTGCAGCTGAAATTAGTAAGATGATCGTATTAAGCAGGTTAAGAAAGCAGATCATCATGCTTGTTTTATTTATCTGTATGGTTGCATGCAATATACATCTGGCATATATGTTGTGTGTAAAATGGACCCCCTATGATTGTGTCCATGTTCTTTCTTTCTTTTTGTTTATTTTCTTTGCAGACTGCCACATTTACACAGGATGCCTGGGCTAAAACAGGCTGGAGTTCCATACTTCTTTTATTCTCCGTTCTTTTTCATTACAGGATTCATTTATATATGAATTGCAGTCTCCAGTTTTTACAAACATCACTACTGTTTGTAAAGAATTTTCTGACACAACCCAGACTGTAGAGAAATCTGATGTTTATACCAAGAAATGATATTTAGTAGATATCGGAAAGTAAGAAGTGCCACAAATATAATCATTCTTCACACTGACATAGAGTTTACTGCAAAAGTAGTTGTAATGAGCTGCAGTTTTATGATACAATAACGAAGACAAGTTCCAAATCTAGTGGCCAATACAGATTCATAAACAGGCATAGATGCATGCACTCAGTATCATGAAGTGTAAGCCAAGAAGGCATGTAAATGTTCGGCTCACTAATGTGATACAGAGCAGAAGACAGGCTTCAAAGACATCATACATAGTATTGAAACTGTTTCTGTGCTGACTCTCCTAAAAGTTATTCACCCAGAAGTGGAACATAATGGCTTAGCAAAGGCCACGCAGCAGGAACTGGCTGTCCTTTCTTCCCACTAAAACTGGCAAATAAAGTTTGGAGGAGTTTTTGGGTGACAATGTCTGTAACTCCTAGATTTCACCAATAGCCTCTTTACCTGTGAAAATCTGTATTGATGCAGAAAACATTTCAGTCCTTGATGACATGGAAAACATGGCTACTTGCTTCACTTGTCAGATGAAAACAGGTGGAGTTGGGGAGGGAGACTATGAACTCAACACCAAAAAACCAAGAAATTTAAAATTGCACATTAGCATTCAATTGCCTGCATTAATTGACTTATTTAAAGGATAAAGGACATATTACAATATTTCTCAGTACCAACTTGCTCTTTGTGTAATAGTCATATAGCACAGGCTTTCAAACTTACAGTACAGATTAAGTTTTTGAAGAATCTGCTACCTAACTGCTTCCCTTTAGTCACATAAATTTGCTGAATTTTCTCAGCTCTCAATTAGCAAAGAATCTAGAGTAGATTCACATTTTTATTGTGATCTGCAGAGTACTGAACACATGTAAAGACTTTCGTTTATATTCCTAGAAGAGACTTGGATTCATAAAAATCTGTCTGTAAGTATTTACTTTTTAAATCTATACTTCTTGCCAGAGGAAAACAAGAAATCTTTCTGACAGAATTTGTCAGATTTCAGTTTCTAATGGAAACCTGTATAGTGCAGGTTTAGTAATAACTCACATTAAATAATCATTTAACTTTTCTGAGAAAGATTTCTGAAGATGCAAAGCAATTAGTGACTTGACTGAGTCTTATTTTTTCCAAGCTGAGTGCTTAATTCATACTGTGAGGAAATAACAACCACAAGGTTCTAATATGAGACTTGCTTAATTCTTCTAGCCTACACTGAGATCTTTAGATGAAAGTACCGTAGTACATTGTTTAATAAATTAACTGATTTTTTCAGGCCAACAGAAATTGTTGCATTTTGTTTTCTTGTTTGCATCACTTCGGTAAGTATATGTAAGTAACAAACTGATGCCTGTGAAAAATATTTCTGTTAAGGAATAAATATTGACATCAGTTGTATCCTGTTTATTATTATTTTATTTACTTTGGTTGAGGTTTATAACACAACATTTTGATTCAGGAGCAAGTTAATTTCGTTTGTTCATGCATGTTGTCTTATTGCTGTGATTAAAAATTTTTCAGCAAGGTTTTTATGTTAAGTTTGTTACATAGGAACTGGAACAGTAATTTAAAAATCATTCTGCTTGTAGTCAAGTGTTGCAACCTTTCAGATGAGACAGTAGAATCACAACACACAAGCAAGCGGGAATGAAAATTACATACTTCTTTATTAAGTTGTATACGTACATCCATAATGATCAACAATTCCCTCAACTACATTTAGTTTTAGTTTAAACCAGAAGACATACTAACTCTTCTGCTCTTAAATGATCAAAAATATAAATGCTCAAAATTCCATTCAGTCTTTCTGGGGCAGTGGGTATGAATGGTGCACAACTATCTTCCAGGCTTGTGTGTAAAAATGCATTTGCAGGTTATTCACTTTTAAAATAAAAAGTGTCTGGAAGTATTCATCACTTATCTGCTGAGTTTTATGCTTTGGAAAAATTAGAGTTTAGGTTGTAACCAAATATTGTATCATCTATTATACCATTTTTATTCAGTAGTAAAGCTTTTGCAAGTATGCTTTCCTGTTCAACTATTTGACTCTGTGACATGCTTCTAGACATTAACTAGTGGTAGTTCTATCCATTCACATGAATTTACACATTTTTAATCTTCTGATGGCATCCTTGTAGTGAGCAAAAATACCACAAGTAGAAATCTTTCCCAGCTCTTTATTGACATGTCTGAATATATGATGATTAATTATGCATTAAATGTGATATTTCCCAGCCTTTTAGGCATATGATGTGGCACAGTCAAGTATCAACAATATTACGTTTCTCTTGTCATTAAAGATCTGGCAAGAGACTTGGTCTGCTTGATGTTTTGCTTATTAGATAGATACTGCCATATAGGCACCTTATACTTCACAGTCATTTGTTCCTAAACATGTAGTGGGAAGACACAAAAGTTGTTAACCATGATTCTCATGGCAAAAAAAATTGCATAAAAGATTTAGTAATGCATTAGTAGAATATAAAATTATTATGAATGGGAGTTCAGCAGAATTTTTGAGATACATTTTCTTGATTCTATATGATTGGTCACATATATCCTAGGATTGCATTTAAAATCTATGGAGCTGTGTGTGAGCATTTTTTTACCCAAGTATTTCTCTAGAAGAATTGATGACCAAGGTAAGTAAAGTTTTCTAATCTCCGCTTTCTTAATGAGAACTTCAGACTATAAGAAACCTTTAAAATGCATAGTGAAGCCATACATGATTTCTCTGTCTTAAGGGAAGACACATAAATGACTATAAGAGTACTTGTATGAGAAACACTATGACCAATTTTCAGTAGATAGATTATTCAGATTATTCAAAAGTAGAGAGAAGGAGGAATTTATTTTAATATAGATAAATTCTTAACAATACTGTCTGCTTTGACAAAATAAGGTAATTCCTCATGTATCTGGATGTATTTTAAAATACCATCCATTGTGTGAAATATATTGTATTCAACAAATTACCTGGTTGTATATGCACCTAGAAACTCTAATATAGGGGTTTGTTGTGGAAAATACTAAAATGTTTTTATTTGTAAATATTTGGGATTCACACCCTTAAAATAAATAAATAAATAAATAAATAAATAAATAAATAAATAAATAAGTGAATGTGTAATTTTAATTTAGTGTAATGTTAGCAATCAAATTATATTTATCCAACATTCTCGTGTCCCAAGTTACTTGCCTTCCAGACATTTGATCATTGCAGGAAAAAGCAATACACAAGTCAGTGATAAAACTCTTGAGTTTCACTATTGTGAACTTACCTCAAGAAAAGAATCATATCAAGAATCATAGGGTTGCCTTTCCTTCTGTTTCCAAAAGGAAACATAGAAAATGCTTCCTATTAAAAATGTGAATGAATGTGTCATTTTTGCCGTTAAAATGTATGTTTATTTTTATTTTAAAGAGAGTAGTAAAAAGTGCTAGAAGGGTCAGAAATTTGCTGGATTGGAATGACCACCTGAAGACTGTGCATCACTGAAATTTTTTTGTCCTGTTGCAGCAGGCCTAGTTCAGAATAGGAAACTGAGACATAAATGGAAGTCTTCAGCGTTAGCAAATAGGGAGTTTTATAAACATGTCTTTCTGAAATATTATTTCCAAAAACATACACATAGAGGACCTGAGATGTTTAGCCATAACCTTCCTCTGCATTTTGAATTTATAATGAAATGTGAGGCACTGCAAGTTTAGAATGAGTAGGGGAATTTCATTGCAATTATGCATTGGTCTGTCACTACAGCAGATGTAATGGCATATTGTACTAGTGATTCATAGTTTCTCATATAGACCGAGGCTTGCGTCATGTACAGTGCTGCACACTTCCTTTCTTTTCAAGTATTCTTTTTTCGGACTGGTTTATTGTTGACTGGGAAGTGAAGCTGTTCCCGATATATTCAGAAGGAAACATCCTGTACAGGAAGATTTGTTTTATTTTACATACAGCTGCCAGTATACTTTAAAGTTGATAGTGTCCTCACTAGTTTGTTTTCTTTCCTTCCTAATCTAAATTGATGTTTAGGCTCAGTTTGTGAGTCGGGCCTGTTTAGAGAAGGTCACCTGAGGCTCACAGAAATTACTGAAAGTAGAAAGAGTTTTAAAAGCTCATCTCAATGAAGAGGTTAGAGACATCTATTTATTGATCTGTATGCAACTAAAATGCATTAAAATCCCAAATACAAACTACCTATGCTCTTCTTCTTTTGCTAATATGAACAGCTACATTACAATAAGAAGTAACCATGTACTTTAGAAGGTGACATCAAGGCTCCTGTGAGATTTAAACTTCTGCTTCCAGAGATGCCACAGACAAGAGTTTCTAGTGACAAAAAGCTTAAGACTCACAAATGTATGACCATATTGTTACTAGGTTGCTATTTTTTACTTAAATTCTCTATCTCCTTCCAGCTGCTACAGGTCCTTCATGTCAATATGTAATTCTTTTCTTACCATTCATGAGAATGTGATGAACTGAAGCTTATTTCTTTATCGTGGGACAAGGTGGGGAAAAAAATATTATATTCTGATGCTGTACCTAAAACATCAGCAGAAAGTCTTTTGCTGTTGCTGTTATATTGTCTCTGAAAAAATCAGAGGAATACTGATTCTTCAGGATTAAGTCCCAGCCATTTAAAATTTGAGAGTGATTTTTCTAAAAAGAAAATTTTTGGGGCAGAACAGGTACACCTCATCAGCAACACTGTAATACACCCAACATTGCCCCAGTACAGAAACTGTTTGTGAGAGTCAGGTTTGAATTGAGAATTTCCTGGACCTATTCAGTCTTGGACAATTTCCTGAAACTTTGAACAATAATACTAGTTATGACAAGATGTTCTTTTTCTGGCTTGAACATGTGTCCAATGGGAACTAGACTGGAGATCATGCAAATTAGTACCAATCAGTTATTAGTCCCCAGAGCTGGAACACTTGAAATAGTTGTTTGAAGAAGTGTTCTTTCTCTTGCAAGTAATGCTTATATTTCTCAGTGGTCTTTAGGCATATCATTATTTCTGGTTAGCTTAGGCCAGAAATTGAAAGGCCCTCTTTTTATTCAAATGTTTCATTCAGCTTAAGTCAAGGAGGATTACTGAGCTGAAAAGATTTAAAAATGATAGTTTTTATAGAGATCTGTTCAGATAATTTTGCATTTTGCAGTTTTCTGTATCTCTTTGCTCATTCATGGATTTTTCATGCAAACAAAAAATCATTGTCTATAATTTTAAAAGCATTTAATAAACAATACTGCATTTCCATGAAGATCACAAAGAACAGCTTTTATATTTGTGCAAAATGCTAGACACAGCTTTCCTTTTCTTAGGACATTTTCTGGCCAGAGTATATGTCTGTGCTGTAAATAATACATGAAATGGTTGCCAAATTAAATGCATTAGAAAACAGAAGAGGAGGAGTTTACCAATATTTCTTTCCAAGTAATCTTATATGCATTTTAATGATCTTTCAAGTCCTTCTAGGTTTTGTTTATCTGATTATTCTGTTTTCTTCCTCTCAACTTTTTTGTCTGCCAAGACACTGTCATATTAACCACATCATTGATTTAATTCAAAATGAAACAACCAATTTAATTGTTGCATAGTGAGTTATGCATCTCTGCATGATTACAGAAGGAAGTCTACAAGAGAGAGAGACCACAACTATTTTCTGTGCATTCAAACTTTCAGGAAAATCCTTGAAGAAACATTTTTTCAGAAAATAATTTCAAACTGATTTCAGACTTTCAAGTTATTTCAGTGCTAAGTATCGAGGGCCTGTAATTTTTTTTTTATTTTTGCTGATGCAAGAACTATGAACTAGAATTTCCAATGACTTTTGGTCTACTTTTATTGTGCTTCATGAGGGAAAATCAAGCTTCACTAGAGTGTGATTTTACCATCCGTTGTCATAAGTAGCAAAGCTTCCAATATACTCATTCCTCAATGGAACAATGAATATAAGAAATTTAGAGCTATGATTCCACTGAACTGAGAGAGTAAATTTAATCTATGAAGGGCAAGAAGGTGATAAGTACTTTCTCTTGTCTTGCATAGAAAAATAGATGAAATAGATGAAATTACAAATCTCTTGAGTAAAACACTCCCTGCAAAGTTAGAGAAAAGATCATAATGAAAGCTTACTCTAACCTGACAAGCATATGCCCTGAGTGTTTTCTTTTTCTTTTTCTTTTTTTCTTTTTCTCTTTCTTTTTCTTTTTTCTTTTTCTTTTTCTTTTTCTTTTTCTTTTTCTTTTTCTTTTTCTTTTTCTTTTTCTTTTTCTTTTTCTTTTTCTTTTTCTTTTTCTTTTCCTTTTTCTTTTTCTTTCTTTTTCTTTTTCTTTCTTTTCCTTTTCCTTTTTCTTTTCCTTTTCCTTTTTCTTTTTCTTTTTCTTTTTCTTTTTCTTTTCTTTTTTTCTTTTTCTTTTTCTTTTTCTTTTTCTTTTTCTTTTTCTTTTTCTTTTTCTTTTTCTTTTTCTTTTTCTTTTTCTTTTTCTTTACCTTTTTCTTTACCTTTTTCCTTTTCCCTTTCCTTTTCCTTTTCTTTTCCTTTTTCACTTTTTTTATTTTTTTTCTTTTTTCTTTTTTTCTATTACACAATCTCAGTTGAGTTATCATAACATAACTGAAAAATTTGGTTAATATACAGGACAAAAGAGGTGTAACTATGCTAATTTGTCTTTGCTAAAGTTTGAATTCCATAAGGCTTTACACACTGCGTGAGCAGGACTTCTGTTGTCAGATGCAATTTCATGGTGGTTTTTTTCAGCCAGCTAACATAAATTTTGGGGAAGAAAATCTGGTTGTCTGTGAGCAAAGAGAAATAATTAATGTGTGTACTCTAAATACTCTGACAGCCCTAGACTCTAAAAGTTTGTATGCTTTTTCTGGGCAGTAGATTTGGTCACATTACATGATGCAGTGGTTATAGTTTGAAATATTGTATGCACCTTAGTGCTGAAGTGAAGTTTGGGTAAAGAATATGGCAGTTTGAAAATGGGAACAAATAGATACAGTGACTTATTGGCTTTGTAGCTTCACATGTTCCCTGTCACAAGAGAGCATCGCAACCACAAATACTGCCTGTGCATGCTCTCTTGTTTATCGTCCTGCTGAGAGAGGGAGCATTTATTTTCAGAGGATCTCCATTTACAATATCTCGTGCTCAGAGCAAGTGAGGACAAAGGGAAAACTGATACTAAGTACATGCTGTTCATATCTGCTCTAAGTGTAACTATTTTCATATGCTGCAGCAACACACTCTCTTTCTGAAAAATACAATGACTCATTAAACGGAACAAAATAAGGATCTATAACAGAAACACACTTCCCTGAGGCGGTTAAACAATGCATAAGGCTTGAAAGAGCTTGACTTTTCTTTCATAGGTGGATCAGTTGTTAACTTTGTGGACTAAATTAAGGAAATCATATTTTGCAGATTGGAGTTTATACTTTGCTCTCCAGATTTTAGTTACTTAGACATAGCATAAAAAGGAGAGGAACAGATGCCAGAAAAGCTCATTAGTTAGCTGAGTGTGTTTATTGCAATATTGTGGGTCAACCACTGAAACTAAGACTTTTATTCAAATTCAAAACGATATTTAGTATTGGAAAAGAAGCTGAATCATTTAGGAATTCCTAAACATTGTCTCTAGCCATTGCTTTACATCTGCTGATGCCAAAATATTTGTTTTTAATATATTTTTCATGTACTCATAACTCTATAGGCTATTATTGTACAGTTATATAGTTTGTTAGCTAACTACCCTGTTAGGTTAGACAAACATGTTCCTGGAATCTTATGCTAATTATGCTTCTTCAGTGTAACAAGGGCATGTCACTTTCCCATGTATTTAGACATATTCAGTGTGAGGTTAGAAGCGAGGGGAAGCCTTCAGTCGGGGGCCAAAACAAGAGGGGAATGACTTCATTAACTATACTTCTACACAATTTTTGTCAATTATGCTACTTTGCTAAACCTAAAAAGTAGGTTTATACCTACTTCTCTAGGGATAAATCATATCACATGTACATTCCACCATAAGTACAGCTGGATGACCTTCAATGAATGGTAACTGCTTTTTATCATTTTAATCCAGTTTGGCTTGCAATTTTAGGGCTGAAAAGGCATCACTGCTGATTATTTAATTCAAGCCTTTTCCTTACTGCAGTATGAAATACTACCACTCATACAAGGATGAAAAGGGTTGGCTTTCTTCAGTGTGTATTTTATGATTGGGTTCTTGAATTCTTGTAGCCTGTAGCTTAATTTAATGTCTAGTTTTAAAAGACAGATTTTATTAGATTTAATTACTTGTTTAATCTAAAATGGAAGTTATTTTTATTATTAACTGATCTATTTATTGCATGAAGTACAAATCAAAAGTTTACTTCTTCTATATCTCAGTAATGTTTTATCATTATTCTTTTCATCTTCCATGCTTTTTAATTTCCTTTTGTAGTAACTGAGGTTCAACATTAAAGTTTGTAAGTGAAATGTAATAAAGTTTTGTGCAGAAAGTTGAGGAGCAATTCAAATTAAACTTAGGCTGTCTCATATCTTTTCACCAATTTTGAGCCAAAGTATGGCTGAAATGCTTTTAAGTTGCATTTAAACTTGAGTAGTATGGTCAGCTTTGCTCTAGGAGAAGATGGAAAGGAATATTTTTTAATGTTGCAGGACGTGTGCTAATTCCATTGATTCTTACAGCTTGTGGCTGGGAATGAGGGCCTTCAAGGAAAATTCTCAAAATATCCTAAAAGGTCTACCTCTGCTCCTGAGGTATTTTTGGCTTGATGGGAAGTCAAAGGTAATTTCATACTGATCCCTCATGTGACTCTTTATCCCTTGAGTCCCGTAAACTGGTTTAACTCTCATTCACTCATATGAGTTAAGTGGATAAATCCCATAAATTCCTTCAAAATCTCAAAGCAAAAATTCATTTTCTTCTGATAAACATCCAGACTTTGAACTTGTTCTTAACCTTCTAATGTGAGCTTCAACTACGAAAATCACAGAAGTCTCCCCTATTTTTTTCTCATATTTCTATGTTTAGCTGGGGAAGGAAAATCCAAAAATCTTCAGCTACATGCATATTGTAAGAAAACCGTTGATATTTTCAGGAAATTGATTGCTGAACTTAATGAATTGGAAAAGTATTTACAGTCAAGTAGTGCCTGTCACCACTCAGCACACTCCCCACCTCAAGCCATGCATTGGTCTCTCCTTACAAGTTACTGCCTCATTACACAGTGGGGGGACATAGCATCAAACCCTGGCATTGCTACTTCAAAGATGGTGTTATTGGCTTGAACTGCTTTTGTGGTAGTATGATAAGGGCACAGGACGTGTGTGTATGGTTAGGTCTCTGATAGTCTTGAATGCTGAAAACAGCTGAAACTGTTACTTTCCCCAGCTGTCTGCCTTAGCCACTTCTGGACATTGCCATTCCTGAACTAGGTATGTCTCATCCCATCATGAACCATAATACACCAGGCTGAAAAGTGCAGAAGATGGTTGACAAAAGGATCAGATATCCATGCTTCAGGGGCAGCATCCCTCTCAGAAGGGCAGGGTGGGTGAGTAGGAGCCATAAGTGTTTCAAACTGCTGGTTTTATCTATCACAGGCGATGTGGCAAGCTTCTTAAATTATTGTAGTAGAGGTTTGCTTCAGTGAGGGAAAATCAAAGTATTAGTAAACTGAAATATTTTGAGGTTCTGACCAGTAACATGCTGCTAATTGACTGGTAAGCTAGTGTATGAGTATATAATTCACATTGCTGCTTCTTTTCATGGTACAAGAAAGAGTGTTCTTGGCAAAGCTGTGATTCCCCAACATCACAAGAATTTATATGGTATCTTTCCTAAATGCAGTAAACAGCTCCCTGCAGTTTCCAATTAAAATACGTATCTTTGATGAACTATAGTTTATTTTACTTTACTTATGTCGATCTAGAATGGAACAATAGAGAACTGTAATAGTTACTGCAATTTATTTTTCAAATCTTTCCTATGGTACTGTTGCAAGAAGGACTATGTCAAGTTAGTGGTAATTAAAATCAAAAATGCAAGCAGTCAGCTTGGTTTATGGTACTTCACTGTAATAAGTATTCTTTCATTTTTTGATACTGAGCAAAATACAAACCAACAAACAGACATTCAATGAGTATTGCCATAATTGAGAGAATAAGTTGTTTACAAAATGAAAACACTCTGTACTCACTTTGATTCAGATTTAACTTTAAAATCAGGAATTACATTATAGTGTTGTCATGCTGCAGTCTTTTACTAATTACATCACTGTTCTCCAGAGGGTGTAATTGCTTCAGAAAGTTTAGTCAGAATTCCTATGCCCCTGAAAATCTGTTTGTTGAAGAAAAATGTAAGATGACAGATTGGCTGGTATTTATTTTCTGGCTTTCTAAACCATTCCATTGCTACTCAAGGATTTGCATTATATGCTGCTCATATCTATTGCAGTGAATTTATGTGAAAGAGCACTTTCAGATTCTCAGTTGTGTAGGACAGCAGTGATTTGTCATCACAGACCTAATTTGACTATTCTGTAAACCAAGTGAAAACTTCTCTGACTAGGTAATCAGTACAACTGCAGTATATGGTACTGGTGTTTCTGTATCACAGGAATGGCCTGCTGTGCATGGATTTTATAGACAGTCACTTTGCAGTCAATGTCAATCTGTACTTCAGTTGTGGATTTATTGCATATGAGATGACATACTGCACTGAACATGTCCTATAGTTTATCTACTCATATTTGTTTCTCCTTATTGTTGGAAAGAGATTGGGTAAAACTGTAAGGGGAGCTAATCCATTTTAGAGCGTCCACCTCTTAAAATTCTCTGAATTTAGACAAAACTCTCATAAGAGAGTTTGGTCAGTGACTTGATCTTCCTGTTTGATGGGTAAAAGTTTGTGTTCAAGTACATTATATAATCTAGGTTTTATTCCATTAAGTTTCTATTAATGTGAAATAAAAGACGAGTAGCGTACATCATCAAACTTTATCTTTGAAGGTTCACAAATCCTCAGAGATGGGTTAGAAGTATATTTTATTTACTTATCTATTTATTGAAATTACTCACTGCTTCTAGAATCCTAAGTAATTGGCATTGAAGTTGATATACTGACCTAATATATTGCTGTTGCATTCATGCTTATTGTATTGGAGGAGCAGACAATATGAAAATAGGAATTTTGTCTTAGTCAAGTTGCCAGCATGTATTTTTTTTCCTAATTTATATTTACAGACCCTGAAAAGAAATTTTTGTCAATGTGTATGAAATACCCACTCAGCAAATACTTTGACATTTCACAATGAACTATTTTGTTGGGTTTTAAATTTGCATCTATTCATCACAATTTATTTGAAAGAAATACTTATATGTGATCTTATCATTCAGCAAAACATTTGCAAAAACTGCCTACAAGCAATCCAATTTCAAGTCACAGCTTGCTACATGGAACCATGTGTACAGTATACATGTTATAGGTTAAGATGCCTGATGCATGCATCATTGTTTCTTATCTCAATATCTTGTCCTAATATGTTTGATATTCCCCAACTCATGGACAGGAAGCTGTTTGTACTGTATATTTGAGTAAGTTTTCTCAAGATCTGCTGCAAATTAGATTACCAAAACTGTCTTTATATTTTCAAAACAAGAAGTCTGTACAGTTACTTACTTGATTAAATATGGCTTCCCACATAGAACAGCTCATTGTATTTGTTAGACTGATTATTTCACACAGACTATTCTGAGTAGGAAGAGTTTCACAAGGGTCACCAAGTCTGACTCTTAATTGAATGGCCCACGCAGGGATCAAACTCACAAACTTGACATCAGTAGCACTCTGTTCTAACCAACTGAGCTAAAAAAAATGGTATTCTAACCAACTGAGCTAAAAACTGAGCTAATCTGAGGGTGGAAATTACTTTTCCTGTATCAAAATAAGGTTAAAAGCCATTGACAGGCTGATAGGTTTAATTCTGTCTCTATCTATATTAACTATATTATGGTATTCTTCTGTAGAGAGTCTATGTATTCAGAGTTGCAGGTGGAGCTATTTATATTATATAGGTGAAGAGTATTGATATTTATGTATTATATTTTGAGCCTTAGAAGTCAGAAACAAAAATCCTAAAATATTGGAAGGGTAACAACTTCCCCTGGTGCTTTTCTGTGTGTATTAAAATAGCTTTTTTCTGTTGGCTGTACTTGAAGCTGGGTGAGTTGAAGTATGGTGTTATGGTGGCTATACGTAAACCTTTATTATATCCTCTTTCTTGGAAAACAAAACAGAAGAATTCTGTAAGAAAATTTTTAATTGTTTGCTGTGTGCCTTGGCTTGGATTAAAATAGTTCAAAGGATAATTTCAATATTTCATACTATGTTTTTATCAGTTCAATGTTGGAACACATTAAAAAATAAAGATTTTTTTTCCCCCTAAAATATGTCATATCAGAATATAACATTTTTTTATCTGGAGAATATTCTTGATTGAAAATCATCTATGATGTTTTGAGTTCAGATTTTATTATTTACAAATATTCACAAATATAGTGACCAAAAATGATTTAGTTTTTATTTATATTTGCAAGAGATTGGCTTCCAATAGTGTAATTTTGTATTTTTTCATTTTACAAACTTTAGTTTAAAGAACCCATCTCCTTGATTCATGATACTTCAGCAACTGTAGTGAATTATAATAACTTGCTACTACTTTATTTCAAAAGTTAATGACGTGCATTTATGCACTTTGTAGTTTAAGTCTGTATGTAGTCAAGCAGAGGTCAGTAAAACATTTTCCTTTTACTCAAGTCTACAATGATATAAGGGTTTTTTAAATCTCATTTCAAGATTAGATGGGCACCATGTGCTACTCTTTATTTTCATTCTATCTGCTAACACGGAACTATGAATTCTTGTCACAATCCAGGATGTTTTATCAAAACAGGCAATTAATGAGAATACATACTGTAAGCAAAATAATCTGGGGAACAATCCAAAGACTTAATTTTTTTCTCCTTTTCCTTAATATTAATCAGGATCATCTTCTCTGACTTGGATACAAAGTAGAAGGCTGAAGCCCTAATATTGAAGGTCTGTGAAAATTGTGGAATTTTTTTGTCAGACAGTGAAGATTTTCACTGAGAGAAAGAACAAAAAAGAAGTAGGATTGTTCTTGGTAAATGATGTCTTCTTCAAAGGCAATTGATCTGTTTTCACTCCTCTCTTGATAAATCATTGTCTTTTATAGACATACAAATTATATGGACAAAAAAATCTTAAACTTGAGTTTGGAAGTAGAGTGCTCTGAATTCTGAAAGGGAACAATTTGTAAAGCTATCATACCATTATTTTGCATGTTCTGATTACACTTAAGAATATATACATAGATGTATACAAGTATATGTAGTATATAAATATTACATATATATATAAGTAGTACGTATGTATACAACTATGTAAGATCACCATAAACAATCTGATTTAAGATGCTAGTTAACCCAAGAGGTAAATGTATGATTTGAAATTAATTTTAGCTTGGACTTAAATAATTAATTCATGTTCTTGGTATTGTTATGCTATGGAAATGTGCACCTACCACAAGACAAAATTAATGTAAATAAAGGAGTGTTTTTTTTTAAATAATGCATTATGCCTATAAGTATTTACCAAAAATCATTGAATTGTCTTCTGAGCTGATTTGGTAACCAGTATCCAAAGCTTCAACATGAAAAAATATTATGTTTAAGTTATCTATTACGAACAATTCAAGATAGTTTATAGGTTTCCTGAGTCACAATGGAATATAAGCTCTGTAAGGCTTTTCTTCTGGAAAGCAAGAGAAAGAAAGAAAGAAAGAAAGAAAGAAAGAAAGAAAGAAAGAAAGAAAGAAAGAAAGAAAGAAAGAAAGAAAGAAAGAAAGAAAGAAAGAAAGAAAGAAAGAAAGAAAGAAAGAAAGAAAGCCTTTTTGTTTTTTCCTTTTTTCTTTCCTATAACTATTTATGAAGAAAGAATGAGACTAGGTGTGTCAAAATGTAGTAAACTTCATTTTAACAGGGAGTAAAGACTGGTAAAAGATATGCAGGACTATGAATGTCATTCCAAGGAGAGTCTATGTCTACAAAATTTCAGCATCTGAAAGCGCTAATGTTTAAAATTAAGCCAACTTTAATATAAAGAATAAACTAGTTAGTAAATTAATGGTTTTTTCTAGGATTTTTGTTCTCACCAGTACATATCAAATAATTCTGCCTTAAGATATTTCTTCTAAAGTTTTGGTCTACAGTGTTAAATAAAAAGACTAAGTATGCACAATGTAGCATATGCCTTATGACCTTTCAGAATATTCATACACAGTCCAATTTCTCAAAACAGGAACATTTAGCAGGTGCTAAAACATTATTAGATCATGCTTAAAAGAGAAGAGAAAAACTATAAACAGGTATAGGCATAGCTGTCAGTGAGAATATGTCCTGGATTGTTTTCCTGTTATCTGTTACAGTATAGTGAGAAATGAGGGAAAAAATAATAAATTGCTCATATTTTTTGATCACTGAAAATTCAGCTTCTTCTCTTAACTACAAACATGATTAAAATATATTTCCTTGCAACCTCTGCACGATTTAGATTTCTGCAGTTTAAAATAACCTTTCATTTTCCTCCAGACTGTTCCAGAAAAAACATTTCTGGAAGAGTGCAACTAAGCAAGAACTTTACAGTTGCAATGACAGTGACATGTTTTTAAATGACAGGTTATAGCCAGGTGGGGTCAGTCTATTCTCCCAGCAACAGGATGAGAGGACAGAGTCTTAATCTGTCCGATGGGAGATTTAGACTGAACATTAGGAAGAAGGTCTTCACAGGAAGAGTGATTGGGCATTGGAATGAACTGCCTAGGGAGGTGGTGGACTCACTGACCCAGAAGGTGTTTAAGGAAAGACTGATTAAACACTTAGTGCCATAGTCTAGTTGGTAAGGTGGTGTTAGATCATAGGTTGGACTTGATGATCTCAAACATCTTTTCCAACCTAGGTAATTCTATGATTCTGTAAGTGCATAACTTCTATAATGTTTCCTTAGAAAAGAATGTTTGCAGTTCACCTTAACAAGTAACATATATATTTAATTTCCAAAAATGAATCTCAGTGCATTAGCATAAGCCTCAGAAGATTTTGATTTCCTTTTCCTAAAATTAAAAATTGGAATGAGGACTTTTAACCTTGATAATCACTCAAGACCTTTCATTTAAGAGTTAGGCTTCACAGAACTTAGGTATTTTTACTTACCTATAATTAAAAACAAACTAAGGAAACTATTTTGGGTCATTCTAGAACAAAATAACTTAATGCACTTTTTTCAATAAACTGAAAATTTAACTGCAAACAGTAGTTTTGCTCTAATGGAATATAATCTGGCCCTGAGGAAAAAGTATTTCCAATCCAGCAGTGAGATTTTAAATACTTTTTATTACTAACTACATTCATAATGCAGGGGAAAAAACAACCAACAAATCACCAAAATAACAACTTTACACCAGAAGTTGTTTTGAGTCAAGAAATTGAAAAGTTTTCCTTAAAATTCAAAGCAGAATTTTAACCTTTATTAGAAATTGATTTTTTTCTCCTAAGTAAAGGAAATTCAGTTAAAATTCATTTTAATATATGTTGGTTTTACACGGCCTTGTTTTTGGTAGGGGGGGGGCCACAGAGGCGGTTTCTGTGAGAAGCTTCTAGAAGCTTTCACCACGTCCTGCAGGGCCAGTCTCTGATGGCTCTGAAGATGGACATGCTGCTGGCCAAAACTGGGCCAGTTAGAGAGGTTGGTGATGCCTCTGTGATAATATTTTTAAGAAGAAAATCAAAACGAAGCGCACACAGTTTTTTCCTGGCCAGAGAAGAGAAGGTGAGAACATGTGAAGGAAATAACATGGAGACACCAAGGTCAGTGAGGAGGGAGGGGGAGGAGGTGCTCCAGGCACCAAAGCCAAGATTCCTCTGCAGGCCATGGTGAAGACCATGGTGAAGCAGCTGTGCCCCTGCAGCCTGCAGAGGTTCAAGGGGGATGCAGAGATCCACCCACACCCCATGGAGAAGGTGTTCACTCTGCAGCATGGGATGCCTGGAGTGAGAGACCCAGTGGAGAGAAGAGGTCCCTGCTTCCAGGCTGGAGCAGCCTGTCCTTGGAAGACTGTATCCCATGGAGGAGTGACCCACACTGCAGCAGTTTTGGGAGGACTGTCTGCCTGTGGGAGGGCCTCACATTGTGACAGTTTTGGGAGGACTGCTGCTCATGAGAGTGGACCCACACTGGAGAAGTTCACAGAGAACTGTGTCTGCGGGCTCACAGGGGAAGGACTCCTCTCCCTGAGCTGCAGAAAATCTTGGGTGATGAACTGATTCCCTGTCTCTGTGCGTTGTCGGTGGGAAGGAGGGAGGGCTTGGGGGAAGAGAAGCTGTTTTAAAGGGTTTATTTCACTTCTCATTATCCTCCTCTGATTTTGTTAGTAATAAATTCACTTTGTATGTTTAAGTTGGACCTGTTTTGTCCTTGTAGTGTTTTCTCCTGGTCTTTATCTCAACTCACAAACCCTTCGTTGATTTTCTTTTTCTCCTCTACCTGGCTGTGGCATGGGAGGGTGAACAAGAGGCTTTCTTGGGTGCCTGGCATTTGCCCAGTGTCAAATTATAACAGAAGAAAAGAAAGACAGAGAGGGCCTATAAGATTCTATATGCTAGTCCATTTATTTTGATTCATGCAAAAAACATTGCAAGAACAATCAGATGAATTCTTTGTCATTACCTGGCAGAAAACAAGGAAGATACATAGCCAAAATTGTGTCAAGTTTAATTTTCATCTTGAATATGATGGTAGGCTGGTAGGTGAAGAAAAAGTAAGGATATTTTGCATCTTATCCACTTTTTGTTATTATAAGAAAACTATATGATCTTAATGAAATTCGTGTTTAAGGCACATACAGATTGTTGTTGAACACAAGTAATTATCAACAGTTTACTATTCACATGGGTCTGCCCTGGATCTGCTCTTCAGTTAATAGACATTGAGCTAGAGTTTATGGAAATTGTATTTGTTCATGGGAGGAACCCCAGAAATAGGCAAGGGTAAGAAAACCTTGAAATTAAACTTCTCTGCATTGGAGGAACTAGGAAAATACAATGCAATTCAACAGGGAAAAGTGCAGTACACTTTGGACAGATGTCATAGTTTAACCCCATAGCAACTAAATGCTACATAGCTACTACCTTCTTTGCTTCCCTTCTGACTCCCTTCACTTTCCTCCCAGTGCAGTGGGGAGGAGAACTCAGGGAGTGAGATATGAACAGTTCAATAATTGAAACAATATGTAAAATATAACAATAACAATTATAATAATACCAATAAGAAGAAGTCGGGCATGAGAGAGATAGATAAAACTCAAGTAATAGAAGTGATGCATGGTACAGTTGCTCACACTCCACTGATCAATGCCCGGCCTGTCCTCAAGCTGCAATTGTCCAATATTCCAGGCAACTTCCTACAGTTTATATCCTAGGCACAATGTTCTACAGTATGGAATAGCCCTTTGTCCAGGTTAGGTCAGTTGTCCAGGTCATGTGACCTCTCAGTTTCTTGTGGATCTGCTCACTGACAGTGTGTGGGAAACTGATGTCCTTAGCTTAGGGTAAGCACTTCTGGGCAACAACCAAAACATTTGTATGTAACCAACAGAATTCTCATGGTAAAGCCAAAACACTGTACCAGTGACTAAGAAGAAAATGAACCTTCCCTCATCCACAACCAGTATCTGCCCATTATTTAATATCATTTGTATCGTGCCGGGTGCCAGATTTCCCACAACTTTTTCTGTCTTTTAATAAATATACAGACACATATAATTCCCTTAGGTTGTGGACCATTCCTATGGAAGTCCATTGAGTTTATTTAATCCATGACCTTGAGCTCCTTATGTCATAACTGTCATTCAGGCAGGGAAGATAGGTGTGTGCATCATTGCTTGCTGAGGCCAACTCTGATTCCATGACTGCTTCACTCATCTGGTTTCCTCAAATTACATATTTTAATATATCTATCAGTGGTGGGTTGGGTTCAGATCTGCAGATCTGGCACAGCAAAAATAGATGCCACAAGGTACCCAGTGTGGTAATAGACATATAGCCTCCATAAAACTGATAACACACTGTGTTATCTGTAATTAACATCCTGAAATTTAAATTTTTAGTTATTCTTAGCCAAAATCAAATCCTTCTGATGACTTCCTGATCCTCCCTCATTACGTACCAAGTGCACTCAGGTCTTTGCACAAAAGCAATCCCATGAATTTTGTCATTGCCTGAGGCATGAGTAAACTGACTGTTTTCCCAGGAGTATCTTGTGGTACAGGAACTCTATCCCCTCCTATACAAAGCAGAAGTTTTGATTGGGCAGGGCCAGCCTGGCTTGCAGATTCCCTATGGTTGACCTTTGGGCTGCAAGCATCCGCTATTGGCTCATGTCCAGTTTTTCATCTATCCTGGCAGGGCTGCTCTAACAATGAGTTCATCTCCCAGGTCTACCTCTTGCACTTGGACTTGTTGAACATATTGATGCTCTCATGGGCCCACTTCTTAGTTTGTCCAAGTCCCCACAGATGGCATGCCTTCCTTCTATTGTGTCAATTACATCACTGAGCTTGGTGTCATCTGTAATTTTGCAAACTTTGCAACACAGTGTTTCTGGAACCATGTACTTAAATCCCTTAAGGGCAATCTCACTCTTTAATGTTGGTCACTCAAAAAAATTGAAATAAGTATCACCCAGTGTGCTATCTCTCTCATATGAGACCTTTAAAACTAAGGATGAGAAAAAAATCACACATCATTTTATGCAAAATCAAAGCATTTATAGTCTAATTTGTAAGCATAAATGCTTTTGTTGTTGCTTGGTATGGTCTCAGTTCCAGAAGTATATAAAAAAAGAAATAGAACAACCTAAGACTAATTCAGTAAACCTAATTCTCTTAAAATTATGGCTTTACCCAATGTCATTTGAATATCTGGAGTAGGATCTAACTTATGGAATTGAATGAAGCACATGTAAATCAAAGTATATATTAAGTTTTGGTGGGGTTGGCACCATCATAAAAGGCACCTCTTGACTTTCCCAGAGGAGGTGGTCAATTAATGTTAAAAACCAGTGACTGATATATTTCCAAATTAGCATTCTATTTACAAGTTCCTTTGCTATTCATCGTTCATAAACATTTGGGTGGCCCACATTATTTATGAAGCATTTAGAAATCCTGGAAAGTCCTTAAGTGTTTAGCATCTCTGACAGTATGATGAAGGGTTTCAGCTTGTTCCCTCTGGGTTTAGACTGATACTCAGTCTAACCAGACATTGCCTCTTTAATCAAGGAAAATTCTATTTGTATCAGTGGATTTTTTTTCTGAGTACAGCTAGATTTGACTCACTGAAATGAAATAATTGTCTTTTTTTGGTTTCCCATGGCTAGACAAATAACTTTGCTCATGCTTACTTATGCATTGTGTGGACCCATCAACTTCAGAGTGGTTGTTTATTCAGTTGAAGTTTGCATTTGCTATGAGTCTGATTAACCAGATGTAGTTCCTATATGTGATATAAGTGCTGTGCCTAGTCATCAGATCTCCTTCTACATGCAAATTAAAACCAATTACAAATTAAACACATAATTAATTTCTTTGAAAATAAACTAAGTTTGTCACTTTCTTATATTTGCTCTTTTGTATGACATCTTTATCTTGCTAGGTAGTTGCTACTTTGTTAACATGGTCAATCCAACTTCTCCAAATGTCACTAATGAATTCTTCTGAAATAAATTGTGAAGAGGTTTTCAGCACTTTCAGACACTAGCCATTAAGAGCTGGCACTAAAATTTACACTAAACATATAACATATACACTGTACATATAACAATAGGCAGAACTAAAACTACTATTACAATTACTACTACATTGCGTGTAAAAGAAAGGGTTGGCCATGGAGTCTTTAGTCACACAAACCCACACTCTGATACTACCCCACAGTGAAGAATTGTAGGAATTATGTTCTGTGGGAATTATTCTTGAGAAATAATTCCACAAAAGGGGCTATTTCTATGGTAGTGTTCATGTAGCCTATACATTTTCATCTTCCATCTGTACAATTTATTAATGTTGTACAGATCTGCTAAAACCTATTTGGATTCCCCTGGTTGAACGTTAAATCACTGCCTCAGCATAACAACAATCTTGGGTACTGTGCAAAATCTGCCCATTTTAGATGTCTATCTTCTGTAAGAGATAAATATTTTTAGACATACCTAAGAACTATTTTTTGACTGCATTGCAAACCAAATTCTGCTCCTTGGCTTATAATTTTTCTTCAAATCACAGAACATGATATTTATAAATCAACCCATGCTTCAGACAATCACTATGCTTAATAGTATGGTTAATTAATTACTTGACTTCAAATACATATTCAATGCATTTTAACAGGTTTTGTGCTCATATGGAAAATGTCTCAATGATTTCCATAGATTCCAACTCTCAATTGAAATGCCATATAGCAAATGTGGAGGGCAAATATAAGCAGGTTTTAGACCACTAAGCCATATACAATTGTTTTGTATGCAAATTTCTTCCCCCCCCCCCCCCCCCCGAACTATTAGCTATGATTTTATCAAGTTTCTAATATGTCTTCTCCTTAAAAGTAAGGACAAGCTCCAAACAGCTTTACCAATATGTCAGTTTGAAAGATGGGTGTCTGCCAAGGAATGCAGACACCTGGGAATGGAAATGGAGACCTCCCTGGGAATGGAAAATATGACATCCTTCCCTTCCCTCCCAGTTTTGATAACTTTGAAATTACGGAGTTTTCAGGCAAAAATATAGGAAAAGGAATAACAGTTCTTTACTAGAATATATATATATATATATATATATATATATATATATATATACATATAAAACAAGGCAAAAACCCCAATAACAACAGCAGCACCAACAAAGAGAAAAAAACCAGAGACGCAGTAAGAGCCTTCTCTCCGCTGTTAGGCACTTTCCCCTTTGGTGCAGTTATGTCCAGGGCTGGCAGGACGCTGGTGGCTCCCAGCCAGGCAGGGAGGTTGCGACGATCCCCCCGCGGCTGCAGGGGATGCTGTGGTGCGAGCTCAGCCGCCTCTCCATGCGGCTAATGGCAGGTGAGTCGATGGGAGAGATAGAAGGAGGCTTCCTTTGCAAACTAACAGAGGGCGGCTGGTCCTGGTGCCCCTCTGGATGGCAAAATGGGCTATATAGCAGGAAGCTTGGAGTAGCAGGCTGAACAGCAGAAGCAGGCACACCCTGTGTGGTGAACAAAATGTCGCCGAAACTGCAGCTGTAGCACGACCCGCGCAGGTCAGGACGACATGGGGTGTCGGGTTCAGTGCAGTGAAAAACCTGAAGCAACAGCAGAAAAAATACCTGGGCTGGGCAGCAGCAGCCGGACTCCTGGAAATGTTCCCTTGGAGGGGTCGGGGTCCTGGGTTTTCCCTTGAGGCCCCCGAGCAGCTGGTAAGGGTCTGTTCCAATGACTTCAGATGTTGATAAGGTCCCCTTCAATGGCCGCTGTTACAAGCAAAACCTCACTTATGGTAGGAGAAGCAATAAAAAAAATAGAGCTCCACAGTGGCAGCAAATTCTTCCCACAGCAACTGCAGCCCAGACGTCTCCCCTCCAATCCAAGAGCAAGAGAGTAAGGAGCTGAGCCCAGCCCTTCAGCCCCCAATTTTGTGGTATGTCTGCACTTCCCAAGAGAAAACCCCCAAGCTAATAAATTGCAGCCAGTTGCACCCTTTTCCTTCCTCCTCCTCTCAGCCACATCTTTTGTTTCTCTAAAGTTTCATCATTATCATCTCTTAGGCAATAAATGGGAGAAAATTTCCTGAGAGAAAGAAAAAAAAAAAAAGGAAAAAAATCCTAACAACGAATTACAGGAGCTGATGATCCAGACTATCATGTGACTCATTATTTCTAGAGGTTTATAATATTTTTTGAGATCTAAATTTGATGGAGTTTGGAGGTGTTCTAGTTCATGAAAATCCAGTGGCTGGGATGATATTGAACCTTAGCCTATCCTTTTTGCTACAATTCATATAGCTACATTTTTCCTATCTCTGTAACCATGCCCTGCCTTTAACACTGACTTGCTAATTTCACTTCCAATCTGCACTATACTTTTTGTATGCTTAAAATGTCAGGCTGAGGTAAAATAGTTATTTAGAGATTACAGTGGAAGTGAATGTGCTCAATGGTCTGTTGGTGTTTTCAAGCAGAGGGGAATCAAGGAACAATATTTAGTGCATATCTGTGGAAAATTACTGTTAGAATAAGGTATCAATTTACAATTCTTATTCATCATAAGCTTGGTAATCATTGTTGAGAGAATGAGCTACAATAGACAGATATACTAATAAACTGGTAAAATCATTATTTAGTGGACAGAAAGCACCAAAGTCCTAAATAGTGAGGTTTTAACTTAATATTTAATGCATTTCTTTTTGGGGTTTCATGACATTTGGCATAATGGAAACCACCCACATACTTGCTCTTCTATTTAAAATTATCCCATATAGGGCATTCCCTACAATACAATGGCAGTTTGTCAGTGAAATATATTTATTTATTCAGGTTGCATATATAAATATTAGTCAAATATGATGGGAGGATTGTTGACTCATCTTGACTTGATAGTGCATTAAATTAAAAGATTAAACCTTCTCTCCAGACATGCCTTCAAGCTATTGCATCTGTGAATTGACAGATTGTGAGTGTTGAAAACTTAAATCTGTGGCAACCTTGTACTTGACTCCACCCAGAATTGGATTAAACTAGAGAATTCGAACTAGTTAGGTTTATGGATAATCTCATTTAGGCAAGTAAAATTCTTATGCTGAACCTCTTCACAGAATCATAGAATCGCAAAATATTCTGAGTTAGAAGAGACCCACAAGATCTTTGAGTCCATCTCTTAAGTGAATGGCACATCTGGGCATCAAGCCTGCAATCTTGGCATTATTAGTACCATACTTTAAATCTGTTTCTCTGGAGGCAAATATGATTTCTGCTCTGCTATATGTGGATCATTAGAGTGTGGGAAGCTTGCAAATATAATGGCTTGGGGACCTTACCATGTTTTCTATTCATATCTTATTGTACTGCAAATTTTCTGCCTTAAAGTTGAGGTTATTTGATTTTTCAGTCTTGGGTTAGGGTGAGAATACATAAATATTAAACATAAAATATTCATGTTTCCCCAAATTTCTTTATATTCGGCAACATTAATATTCTTCACACTGCTAAAATTGCAGAGATCAGCAATCATTAAAGACTGAAAAGGATCTGTTTCAAATGTTTGTCCTTCCTCTGATTTGTTGTCCAAGACACATTGCTTAGTCTAAATATATTTTTTATATTTTTGGGGTAAAATTTGATCACATGAAAATCAGGAAGCATAATTTTCCTAATTTCCTCTAATCTCATTATAAAATGAGATAACATGTATTAAGATTAATATATGGAAAATAAGGCACATAAACTGCACAACGGTGGGAGTAACTGCAAGTCAGAATCATGTAGTCACTCTTCCTTCCCTGTAATTTTCTTTATCTGCATTTGGAAAGGTAACAGTCCTTACATGATGGCATTTTCTGACTATCCTATTGAAATAGTAAATCTGTCAATAGCTGACTGGTTGTCTGCAAGAAGGTATGAGTATTAAGTAGTTAGTAAGTTATGAAAGCAACTTAAATAGTGCCTCTCATAATGAAAGAAACCATTTTACATGTATAAGAAAATTTGCAAAATACTTGTGATAGCAATAACATGGAAATACAAATGCAGTAATTAAAACAGCTTCATAAAATGTATCTATTACTGTAATCAGTAAATATACAAGCAGAAACTGAGTAGTCTTGTTAATGCTTATGTATGTGTCATGGTTAAGCCCCAGCCACCAAGCACCACACAAGGTGCCCAGTCCCTCCCCCAGCAGTAGGATGGGGGACAGAATTGAAAGAGTTAAAGTGAAAAAACTCATGAGTTGAGGTAAAGATGGTTCAACAAGGAAAGCAAAAGTCATGCTCATAAGCAAAGCAAAACAAGGAATTATTTCACTGCCTTCTGTGGGCCAGCAGGTGTTCAGCTATCTCCAGGAGAGCAGGGCCCCATCACATGTAATGCTTGCTTTGTGATTCTCTCCCTACTCTTTACTGCTCTCCAGCACCATCAATCACTATAAAATCACAATGGCAAGTTATTCTAATGGCAAGAAAGGATATACGTACAATGTTGGGAAACCTTTCTTATGGATATCAAAATGTGAATTATTTTTTTAAAAATGACTGTGTGTGAAGAAATAACACAATCAAAATAAGAAGACAAAAGGTTATGAATTTCATTAGAAAGGGCCAGAAAAGGCCATAAACAAAGGTTCTTCCCTAGAAAACAAAACATATATAGAGGCCCATTAATCATTAAGAAAAAAGTAAAACACTGGGTGATATACAGAAGATAGCTATGGTCCATTCTTTTTATTGGTTTTTTCTTTTGTTTTTGTCTTGGGGACTTTTTTTATCCTATATCTATTTTTGGTTTTGTTTTTTGTTTTGAGTCTGGGGGGCTTGCTGCCCCTGCCCCTGGATCTGAGCATATTGTGATGGGTGAGAACCAACCCAGGATTTCCTGGATGAGAGCTGTGGGTGCGGGATGGTTGCTTCCTTCTGGTGTGGCGATTTCATCTCAGTGGCATGCAGCGCAATCCTTCTGACAAAGAGGTACTCTTGCTGTGGGCATTTGACCTTTTTTATCTTTCCCTTTGGCGCTGTGACTGGAGCTTAGTGGCTTGCTTCTCTGCTCCTCTGCTGTTTCAGGATACCAAAACCAATGCGTACCACACAGGCATTCAGGAACTCGGAGCCCCTGATTCCCTGGGGACACCCCCCTCTGCACAGCCTGACCCAGGGACTAACCATTGCCAATAAGCTACCCAGGGGAGTGGTGCCCTACCCTGCTCTTTTCTATCACTGCTTTAGGAATTCTTGCTACATTTTTAACCCAACATCTGGACTCTCTGTGGCTTCTGTCAGGGCTCCAGAGTGTCTGCTACGCTCACCATGATCGGCTGCTCCTGTGGGTTTGTGTGTTAGTTTGGCAAAGCCTGTTTTTTGGTAGTGGAGGGGGACACAGGGGTGACTTCTGTGGGGAGCTGCTGGAAACTTCCACCATGTGCAACAAAGCCAATCTCTGATGGCTCTGAAGATGGACATACTGCTGGGCCCAGTCAGAGAAGTTGGCAGTGCCTCTGTGATGACATATTTAAGAAGAAAATCAAAACACCATAGACAGTTTTTCCAGGGGTGGTGAAGTGCTGTCCTGGTGGCAGCATGCGCCAATGCACCACTGTGGCCACAGACATCTTGAGGAGGCCTGTGGCAAGCCTTGACTGCCTGGCCATTCCTAGCCAGCCGTGCTGTGGGCAAAATGCAGGGACAGCAGTGGTTGCTTCCCCTTCCTGGCATGCCACATGAAGAGAAGTGTTAAATAGAGCCAGAGGCTGCTACTGTCTGCACGATGGTGGTGGGACAGCCTGGCTAGCAGTGGAAGTGTGATGAGTGATTCCCTGATACGGAACCTAGACAAGATCAACTTCTCGGCACTGCAGGATCCTGCAAGAATCTTTGAATTAGTGGAACTTGTTTACAATGGTACCTACAGGCAGCAGTTTTTCTTCTAGTCACAGAAGAGGAAAAAGTAAGCACATGTGAGGGAAAACAACATTGTGGGTGAAAAAACAACATTCCCACATGTGAGGGAAAACAACATTTTTCCACTGACCTTGGCGGCACCAAGGTCAGTGGAAAAAAAAGGAGGGGTGAAGGTGCTTGAGGTGTTGGAGCCGAGATTCTGTGCAAGCCCTGGTTAGGACTATGGTGAAAAAAACTGTCCCCTATAATCCATGAAGTCTATGGGTGATGCAGAGATACACCTGAAGGCCATGGGAAAAGTGCTCCCCCTGGAGCACGTGTATGCTAGGGAAAGCTGTGGTCTGGTGGCAGACCTGATGGAGAAAGAGAGGGCGCCTGCTTCCAGAGATAGAGAGAAAGGGCCCTTGCTTCCAGACTAGAACAGCCTTCCTTTCAAGGACTGCACCCTGTGGACAAGTGGACACCAAAACAGTTTTGGGAAGACTGTTTTCCTGTGGGAGAGACCCATAGCACATCAGAAAACAGGCTTCTCTCCCTGAGCAAACAGAAAAATATCTTGAGTGACAAACTGACCAAAACTCCTGTCTCCCTACACTGTTGATGAGAAAGAGGGAGGGGCTATGGAGGGAAGGATATCATATTTTCCATTCCCACGGAAGTTCCCACCTTTCTTGGCAGACGCCTGTTGCTCAAACTAGACCAGTTTTGAATGTCAAAAGTTCAAAAGAACATAGACATATAGACCTCTAATACTTCTCAGAGTAAATGTCTGAAGAATTCTTAAACAAGTCAGTGTAATTTGGAAACCTTTGTAAATACATTTGTGGGCTAACAGACGATTAATGTGACAGATAAATGGCAAAAGTAAATACTGTATTTAATTTTTCAAAGTGAACAAAACCAGGAAACAATAACTCAGGCAGAGTCACTGATAAAAGGTATTGGAGCAAAACATTAAATAAACTATTGAAAATTTACAAAAAAAGATGTTGAAACATATGTAAGATTTTAAAGAGCAAATCAGGTAAAATTATTCCATATGCATTTTTTTGCTTATTAACTAAATATATGATTCAAAGATATGTAGATATGCCATACTGCAACTTTTGTAAGACATTTACCCATTCTCATACACCAGATCTAGACATACCTAGGCCAAATACTTCACAAATTTTGCCTACCAATGGCAAAGTGGTACCATATGCTATGTGATGTCTGCAGCTGCTGCAATGCGGAGTGCGCCTAACTTAGTAAGCAACAGGGATACACAGTGAACTAATTGCAAAGTTCAGATTCCTTGTCCAGAAGTTAAGCATGTATAAAGCTGCCCCAGTGTAGTGCATACTTTTTGATGAAATTGTTGATGACAGTCCTCAAGTATACAGAAGGCTTCTACGTCCTCCTTCAACAGTCAGTTTTGCAATGGTAGTGCCCTATGGACACTGAGAATCCAGGAGGCAGAAAATAATTTTGATTTGGAAAGTAGCAATGAAAGAGAGATGCTGTCAGGGCATGATGGTGTATGGGCAGATGATATTAAGTTATATGATAGTGCAACATCAAGTTGTAATAGTGTTTCAGTTTTGAAAGCTGAATTCTTCAATGACCTACTCACCCATTTTGTTTGAAAATGCTTGCCATAAGCAAATTAGGGGAGTAGAATCTATGTGTAATTGCAACAATATGAGAGTTTGCTCTTACTCTTTCTCTAGAATAGCTCTTCTTATCAGGTGGGCAGGTTCCTTTAATGTCCTGAACTCAACTATGTTCCATATTTTTGTAAAGAGTTTGAATGATGGACTGAAGGCTATTTTTCAGAATTTGATAGCTATTGTTATTCTAAGAGAGTTGATTTTAAGAACAGTTACAGACATGACAGATATGAAATGCATTGGTTTCTAATCAGAAAGAATAAAAAATTGGTTGAAAAGAATAATTAAAATGAAAAATATTACTATATATAATCAGAAGAGTCAAGTGTAGAAAGACACAGAAGGAAAGGCAATTTGTCCTTCTACTGGTTAAAATACTATGAGTTAAAAGGCACATTTAATTTTGGAATCAATATTATCAACACTTCTTTCCCACTCATTTTTACAAACCAATGTTTGATAACATTTAGAAAAACATAAAGCACTGGGCAACAACAAAAATGGACATTTGTCCATTTATGAGTATGACTGAATTGAAAATCTTCCATCAAAATTTTCAGGTTTTAGTAATTTATTTCTGCCCTTATAATGGAATTCTATCATTTTACCCAAAAAACTTTTTAATATTTAATGAAAATTGACATTTTCTAATATGTGTTAAAATATTTAATAGTAATTAGTGTCAAAATAATTAATCAAATATAAATGTTTATGTGAAAATTTTCTTCAGAAACAAACCTTTACTTTCTGCAAAGCTATTGTTGAAAGAGTCAGCTTCAGGAACAGAAAAATATAATTTGAGTTGCATGTTTACTTGCATTGTTGTGTGGGAATACACAAAATCAGAGGGTTTTGGGAAAGCTGCAAAAGACAGGCCTCAGAGACATTAGAACTGTGATTAGAGCTAAGCAGCAGCCATGAGATAGGTCAGCAGAAAAATTATTTAAAAAGTAGAAAAGCAAGGACAAATAGAACAATGGTCGGTGTATTAACGCTTGTCTAGAATAACTTTCTAAGCTACAGAAAAGTTTGTCTAGTAGGATATTAGGAAGTTTGAAGCTTAATAATGGAGCTCTGTGCATTGTGTTTTAAGGCTTACAAGTGTATTCGAAATAAGCAAGAATTTTTTTACCCAAAGGTATGTGTGCTTATAGTGGTTGGATAGAACTACTGTCAATATGCTTTTGGTTTGTGTGATTGGTCAAAAAACTTATAAAGTAAGTTGTAACATTAAATTCTTTTTCTGCTGCCTGGGATGTGAGCTGGTGGCATCTTCCCATTGTCATAAGCATGTAATGAGACTGATGCTGAAAAATAAAACACCTCAAGGCATGTTCCACAGCAGTCCTGTCCTGTTTGTGATTTGTACATATATCCCTGGCTGGCCATAGGTTGTAGGAATGAAGTGCAAGTGTTTGAAAACTGAAAATAGAGATACTTCTATTAATTTGATGTAAGTTTGTAGACTCAAATATTGTTGCCCTACATAGTCTAAGTTACTTTGTTCTGATCCCAAAAATAGAAATATTGGTTACATTTATTAGACTATAGAAGGAGTATAAAGGAATGCCTAAGTTGCATTTTGATTCTGGATTTTCATGTTAAGTTACTGTCAAATTTTAACTTTGTGTGGAACAGGTGTGGGGGTTGCACGGTCGAGATGGATGGAGACGAGAGATCTCTGCAGCCAGGTCGTGGAACGTGCGGTTTATTGCAAAGGGCGTGGGTGCAGGGCCCTGCTGGGAGCTGCCAGCCGCAGCTCAGAGCAGGCCCGAGAGAAGAGAGGGGTAGAACGTAGGAGAGTAAAAGGGATGAGAGCTAAGAGTGTAGGAAGTAAGGTAGGGAGAAGAAAAAGTGGAAGATGCAGTGGAAAGAGGAAAGAGAAGTGAAAAAGTGGGCGAAGCTCCTGTTACAATACAATAAATCATCTTCTGTGGTGAATATTCTGATTCTCACTAACCAATCTAGTACAGTATACAAATCCTATAGCATTTCCATACAACCTATAAGAATCACTACATTACCATACTGTGTTACATTTTAAACCCTAAAAACTCCTCTTTGGACCCCTTCTGCCAAGCTGGCAGGGTCTGCTCTGACCCTTGGACCTGCCTGCTTGCACAGGGTCTTGTTTCATCAAGAGGAGATTACCTTCAGCTGGCTACACCATTGTTTTCCCGTTGTTCAGTAACTAAGGGATCTCAAAGCTTACTTTCATTTTAATCTCGCTTATAGTTTCTATATTCTCAAAATCTTTTGCCAGGCAATCATATTTATAAGGCTTTCCTGTTTCATCCTCCCCAACAACTCTGTCCTTGACAGCGTCCCAGACTCCTTTCTACACAAGCAAATGGTCTTCCTGCTGTAAGGTTTCTTTGTCATTAATGGGGTCATTAATGGACCCTCAGCTTCCTTACCCCATGCTACATTTGATGAAGATGATTGGAGCATTCATTGTTATATAATGCTAGGAAGGCAGCATGTAGTTCTTGACCATCAAGCATTTGGGAAGTGTATATTAAAAGAATATATTTTATACATGGGAAAGCATATCTTCCTATAATACCTAATTTATGAAGATCAATGCAATCTCCAAAATGTCACCAAAAAGCCAGGGGGAGGGAATAAAAAAGGAGGAAATTTCTTCTAGTTTGGATGTTACTTTGATTGACATTAGCCATACATAGCCAAAAGTAGATTTGCTCAGCAAAACATCTCGGGGAAAACAGATTTCACAGATCAGAAGCAATGGAAGAGAAATTAAATGGATCAACAAATGTATCACTGGATATCTATGGCAAAACTAGAAATTAAAGCCAGGTTTGTTACATCTTTGTCTAAATGAAGTTCCTTCTTTCTCTTTTATTGTGTTTGCAGGGATGCCCTGATGAAGGCAGGAATGATGCATCTGACTCCATGTTCTCAGAAGGCTAATTTATTACTTTATTATACTATATTATATTAAAGAATACAGAAAATATACTTACTCGATGCTAAAAAGATAATAATGAAAACTCATGACTCTTTCCAGAGTCCTGACACTGCTTGGCACTAATTGGCCAAAGAGTAAAAACAACTCACACCAGAATCCAATCAGGCAATCACCTGTGGGTAAACAATCTCCAAATAGATTCCACATGAGCAAAACACAGGAGAAGCAAATGAGATAAGAATTGTTTTCCTTTTCACTGAGGCCTCTCAGCTTCCCAGGAGAAAAATCCTGGATGAAGGAATTTTTTCAGAGAATGTGAATGCCAGGCTCTTTATGATTTTCATCTCCACAAAATACTTTGTGATATGTTTTAGGAGTGGAGTCCAAGATGCAGTGCAAATACAGTCATTTTAAAAAAACAGGCTTGCTGCTTGTCTTGCTTTGTTCTGATTTCTCTCACTCATCAGTAAAACAAAATAATATGCAAAAACTTCCAGGAAGGAGATTTCAAGGAAAAAAGAACTAGTTAACAACTTTTACAAATAGGTGTTTTGTTTCTTTCAGTTTTTCTGCTTTGTAGTCAATGCCTCTTCCTCATCAAACAGGTTTCTTTTACCCATGCAGTCTGCTTTAGGTGTATTAAAATTAATCTTCTAAGGCATATTATATAAGGACTTGACAGTGTTTAAAGTTTGCCTACAGTTTAGTTGATGTCGATAAAGTCTATCTAAACCAGGCCTAGTATTTGGATGCATTATAAAGTCAACTGTTAACAGCAGCATGATAGAGTGCTTGCTGACAGTATCTGTATGATCTGAGGACTCTGACCGCTGAGCCCTGAAGCAAACTGTTGCTAATTGAAGATGTGAATTACTTCAGCTGTTGGATCCTACTTCCAGACTCCACAGCTGTCTTTCAGAGCTGGCAGGAGCTGATGTTTACTTGCTCCCCACTCTTCCCCAGGACAAAGAAGCACCTCATTTCCCTAGCAGTTTGTATAATCCTGAAAAATACGAAAAGTGCAGTTAATTGTGTCACAGATTCCCCTCTGCTGCTCTTTTACCTTGGCTATGACCTATGGTCATGTTTCAGACAGTCAACCTGAGCAATTCAACCACTGCAGTGAGACTGAGAATAGTTGATACAGAAGGATCCTTGGCCCAGATCAGTTTTGAACTTAAGGATGAAGACAGACATTTGTTAAACTGTTTTTTCCCATATATAAACCAAAATAGCACTGTGAGTTTAGAAGTTGCAATAAAATAGAGATGAATATGTGTAAAGAAATCCAAAATTCTGCATTCTGTAAGATGCAATTGTTGGAAATTATATGACTTTCCTGATATCTTCCTTAATTAATTATTTTAATTAAATTTTATAATTAATTATTTAATCATAAGCAGTGTAATTTTCCACCCTGTCATATGCCACAGGAGCCAGAATTAAATGCTTGCCATAAGCTGCTACTGTGGGAACACAGTTTGGGAAGATTACTGAAACTTTAGGTTTTGCTAAAACAACTGTAGTCAGCCTTGATATGCTTCAATAAACAAAGACTGGGAGAGATACATTGCTGAAACTGGACCAAAAGGGCATTTTGCAGAACCTGGAGATAAAGAAGAAACTAAGAAAGACAATTCAACAATTGTCCTGACAACCTCTCTAGATGGAAAAAATGTAAAATAAAGAATGAAAATGTGGACTCATTAGAGTGAGATGATGAAATCAATAACCAATAGAGAGTAGAATACTAATTGATGGAGAAAACTGTGTAATTTATAGCAAATGAACATAATTTCTTTTTGCTAAAATATATTAATAATGAAAAGTTTTGGAAAAGTGGCTGTATGTTTGGAAGAGGGATCCCATGCACACCCAGCACTGTTATAGAGACATGCCAACTTTCTAATATTAAAAATAGTGTTAGAAAATCCTGGTGTTATTTCAGCAACACTATTATTACTTTTTAAAAACTAATCAGAGTAAATTTGACATTATAAATTACACAGCTTACCTGAGGTCTGAAGCTTATTATAATGTATTTAATTTAATATAAGTTACTAAAAGCATTCAAGGGCTAACATTTGTTACTTTTTTGTTTTCTGATGTTTTTCAAAATTTAATGTCAAATAAAGTATAAGATGAGATTTAGATTAAATAAGTTATTTAGTTATCTTGTCCTTACTAACAATAAAGGGAAAAATAAATAAAAATCTACAAATAGAAAGCAAGAGTAAAGGAATATTCTAGAAGTTTAAATAATAATCCTTGCTTGTTTGCTAGTTTCAGTTTAGACTAGAAGTGGTCATTTATTTTACTTTGATTCAAAACTGGGGTTTTCAAAATAAGGTCCACAGATCTTTGGTAATGTCCAGGTTATTTCTAATAGGCTTCAATAAAAATTGAGAAAAATCATAAATAGGGTTAGATTTGTCTTTTAGGAGCCTGTACTCATTGGAAATTTGGAATCATGTGACTGCTTGATAAGGACTGAGACTAACTCTCTAAACTGGTGCTGGAGAATGATAGCATTTCTCTCAAAGGGACAGAGGTATGAGAGAGTTGTTGGAGGTATTTATAAGACCTGAGGGGGGACCAATAACTGATGTTTGATGACTCTTCATATTGGAATTATGATACTGTTACAGAATTTGAAGAGAGTACTGCAATATATATTGACAAGATAAGAGTGGTCCTGATTTTATTCTGACTTACATTACCTCTCTAATTCCACAAAGTACCATATTTCCTCTGGTTTACATGGCTGTTGGTAAGGCAGCAATTCAGTTCACTCATTGACATAAATACTGATGATATATTAAGGGTTTTTTTTGTTTGAGTGTATATCCTATGCTACTTTGGCTGGTGACTTTAAGTTCTTTGGCAGAAAGAACATGTTTATAGAATCCAATTTGTTTATAGATAATGCAAGTGAAGACACTTTGTTCTTATACATCTTCTTAATCTATTTTGCCATAAATGAAGAAATTACTTTTTGCTTACACACCAGATATTAAAAACAGATTGCTTCTTTGTTCTTGGTGCAGCATGTTATCACTTTCATTGGCAATTTCCACTTCCTTCAAATTACCAGCCACAATTTTATGCATCTTTCTTTGTAAAAAAATTTCTTAAACCAACAGTTTTTGCTACTTTCTTCTGAACTCAATATTTTTTTTTAAACTGTATTGTCCAAACTTGGAATCTAAGCTGGATTCCTGCTGATATCACATTCCTTCTCCACAAATAATTTTCCATCTATCTTTTAAGATGTCTATAACTATGATGATGTTTTGTGCAATATTGTAGTATGTTTTACTCCTGCTTGGCTTCTGATTATGCACAATAACACATAATCCTTTTCTGCAGAAATTGTACCTAATGTCTTCTTATTTTCTGTTCTGTATTTGGGTGAACATTGTAAATAATTGCAATATTGTAAATAATGCAATATTGTATTTTTTCATCTTTTTTTTTGCAACTGCCACACAAAACAGACAGAAAAACTTTAAATTGTCTAAAAGTAGGCTGTTTTTCCTAAAAATATGAACAAATATAGTATTGCAGTTCAGCTTTGTCTCAGCAATTGACCACAGTTACATGTGATATGTTTCTTGCTATAATTAAAATGTACAGATTTTTGTAATTATCTACAACCAATACAAATAATTCCTGTGAAATAGAACAGCATCTGCTCTGTTTGAAAGCCTATTTTTCATTTTTAAAGAATACCAACGAAAAGAAATAAAACTAAGTCTTTTTCTTCATGAATTGAAGAAAAAGGTGCTCCTAAAAGTAGTTAAGGTAATTCTCCAGATTACCTGTTCCTGGAGGTCTCCTAGCAAGAAAAAATTCTCCCAGTAATTAGAGAAAATCCAAATTCTCCCAAATGTCAGCTCTGGAGTTGATCCTCCCTTTCTAGAGGAGAGCTGCCAGTCAGAGCTTGCCATGAAAAAAAACCACTTAGGTCATTCCTGCCTTCTTTTCAGTAGCTTCCATAAAGTTTTCAAAGGAAAGCCTTTCTAATCCCTCCTCCTTTCCTTTACTCTAATCAGCTATTTTCAGTCCTTTGCTCTGTTTTCCTACAGCTTTGGAACTAGACAGACTAAAGCAGGGTCATTTGATCCTTTTCCCAGGTGGAGGAAAGGAAGGGATAAAGTTAGCATATCTCTTGAGGGAGCAGATGTGACTGATCATGGATGGTCAGTCAAAAAAGAAGTAAAAAAAGTTCATAAACTTGCAATATGTAAATTGCTATCCAGTGAATACTTGCCTGTTTTGGGAGTTGGATGATGAAATAACTTCCTGAGCTGAGGAATAGATAACCAGAATGTCTGAGTATGCACAGCCTTTCAGTTAGGTAGACTATTGAACTGCTAGACCTTCAAAAAGATGTCTTTAAGAGTTGAAACACTTCAGATTTCAATTTTTGAAAGATTTTAAATATATGAAAAATTGGCTGCTTATCTGATCTAAATGAAAATTTCAATGAAGATGGGTCATTTAAAGGTCAATGAAAAATTGGTTTATCTTTTCAATGGTATTTCTAGTTTATTCTGAAGGATTACTTAAAATTTGGGAATAGTACTAGTGAGGTTTTCTCCATGTTTGTTTCAGGGAAAGCATACTGGAAAATCTGTAATATGATTTTTTTTCTCATGTTTTTACTTTTAGAGGTAGTTGAATTTTTATTGTTTGTGTATTTTAATGGCATTTTCTACAACATAGTATTTCCATTGAAAGAGTTAGTGAATAAATTGAAAATTTGTTATTAAGAACCCTAGTGAGTAGCACCTTAATATGTGATTAACTTCACTTGAAGAAATGGATAGACTTAACAGTTTAATAAACATTGAGTAAGAGCAGCACAGATGGACTGCATATTTTGAATAATTTTATAGGAAAACAATAGAGGATGAAGTTTTGTTCCACAAATATTTCTCCCATGAGTTAATATTATTCACTGGCAATTTCACAAAATTTTCTAGTTAATTGCTATAATAATTACTGGTGAAGAAACTGTTTAAACTAAAACATTTAAGTCAAAATAGCAGCAGCTATAAAAGGAAGCAAAATGTGGAAATACTAATGGAGTGAGGAGCAATTATTACATACCAGGCTTCTGGGTACAAAGAGCAAGCCAAACATGGAGTTAGGTAGGAATGTCACTTGATAATGTCTTGTTAACATGGAAGTCAATAAGACACTTTCTTGTTGTTAGAGCAGAGAGTTAAGTCACCTAAATCAGAATCTTCTATTCTGTCAGTTACTATCACCTCTCCCTTTTCCTTGTTTCACTCTAGGACCCAAACTGGCAGTAAGTAAAACTGGATCACAAAATTTGATCTTACTGAATCCATCTCCTGCAATTATTTCAGACACATTATTACTTTTTTCTTAAGGTGTTAATATTTTTAAATAGTGTTCAAGTGTTTGAAATTTACTGCTTTATAAAGCCACTAGATGTGTTAGAGGATTTTAAATCTTCCTTTTTAAGGAGGATGTAGACAATAGTGAGTTATGCTTCTTATTATGAATTCCTTTGTCTAATTTAATACTCCTTTTGGGAACAGAAAAGTGCAAGCATCACTTCCTACTTATTCTTTGATTGATAATGACATGTATTATTATTATGTAAAGGGGTGGTGTGCCAAAACATAAACAAGTGAGTGGGAAGTGGAAGTGGAATCCCTCAATCTGCTTCATGAGGTGTCACATACAGCAAACCACACCTGAAATGTTTCTATACCAGTGCATGCAATATAAGCAACAAACAAGATAAACTCAAAGCTTTCCTCTAGTCCCAGAGATTTGACATCAATGCAAAACCTGGTGGGATGAGTCCTGTGACTGGCGTGCCATGTTGGATGAATCCAAGCTCTTCAGGAGGGATAGACAGGGTAGGTGAGATGGGATGTGTATGTTGCATGCAATGGAGGGACAGAAATTATGGAATATTATGGAGCTTACAGTTGACAGTGGCACAGTTGAGAACCTCTGGATAAGAATCAAGGGACAAACAAATAATGCAGTGTCATCATGCTAGTTTAGCATAGACCACCTAGTCAGGAAAATTACGCTGATGAATTTTGCTCTGAGGAACGAGGGGACACTTCCAAGTTATCTGCTCTTGTCCTTATGGGTAACTTTAACTTGCTGTATGTTTACTGAGAATACCACACAGCTTCACAAACACGTCCAGAAGATTCCTAAAACACTTAGGTGATAACTTCACATTACAGGTACTAAGGGAGTCTACTAGGAAAGACGTTTTCCTTGATTTGCTGCCAATTGCCAAAGAAGGGCTTGTGAGTGGAGATTTGTAGCTTTCTTGGCCACAGAAACCATGAAGCAATCAAGTTTAAAAACTGTTGTCCAGAGGAAAAGTGCCAGCAACACTTCAACTCTGGACATGAGGAAAGCAGACTTCCAGCTGATCAGGGTGAGAAAAATGCTTTTGACAGTTCTGGGATCCATAAATGCTGGTCATTTTTTAAGCACCACCTCCTCAGGGCACAGGAACAGGCAATTTCAAAATGTTGGAAATCAAGCAGATGAGGGAGAAGACTGGCTTTGCTAATCAGGGATTGTTTTTTGGAACTAATGCAAAGAAGGAAGGTGTATGCCGTGGAAGCAAGGTGTTGTGACATGGATGGCATGCAGAGATGCTTGTTCACCACCATTGGGAGAAAAGGCATGGGGCTGAAGCTCAACCGGAGTTGAAGCTGGCAAGAAATGTGGGGCACAATAAAAAGAGTTTTTTCAAACGCATTAGTGGCAAAACGCAGTGTAGAAAATGTCAGCCTATAATAGGATGAGGATGGTTACCTCACAAACAGGGTCTTGCACAAGCAGAGGTGTTTAATGCATTTTTTGCCTCTGTCTTCAACATCAGTGATGGACTAATGGGCCCCCAGTGCCCTGAGCTGGAGGGCCATGGCTATGTGAATTAGAAACTTTCAGCTGACCCTGAAGTTGTGCATGATCTACTGCTCCAGCTGGATCCCTATAAATCTATGGGGCCTGATGGGATTCTTCTGAGAGTTCTTCAAGAGCTAGCTGGTATCATTGCAAAACCTCTCTCAATGATTTTGACTTCTAAATCTGGAGATGCCCCAGTTGACTGGAAGCTGGTAACCTTGTCCCAGGCAAGACCTTGTAAACTACAGGCTTTTCAGTCTCACTTCAATGGCTGGTGAAATTATGGAGAAGATTGTCCTGGGAGGTGCTGAAAAACACCTGAAAGATAATGTGTTAATTGTTCACAGCCAGCATGGCTTCCTGAGAGGGAGTCAGTCAAGCCTGACTTTGTTTTATGACAAGGTAACCCACCTAACTGGTCAAGGGAAGCCGGTTGATATAATCTTTTTGCATTTCAGTAAATCTTTCCATACTGTCTCTCACAGTATCCTCCAGGACAAAATATCCAGCCTACAGCTGGTTAAACACATCATAGGATGGGGGAACAACTGACTCATGGGTTGGATACAAAGGATTATAGTGAATGGGGTGACATCAGACTGGTGTCCTGTCACTAGTCGGATTCCATAGGGCTCCATCCTTGGCCCTGTGTTCTTCAGTATCTTCATTAATAACTTGGATGCAGGACTTGAAGGGGTACTAAATTTGCAGATGATACTAAACTGGGAAGAAAGATTGACTCCCTTGAAGGCAGGGAGACTCTGCAGTGAGACCTTGATGAAATAAAGGGTCAGGCAATCACCAGCAGTATGAATTTTAACAAAGAAAAGTGCTGATTCTGCACCTGGGATGGGGCAACCTGGGATGTACAGACAGATTGGGCAATGAGATGCTGGAAAGAAGGGCTGTGGAAAATGACCTGGGGATGCTGGTTGACAGGAAGTTGAATGTGAGTCAGCAGCGCTCTGGCAGCCAGGAGGGCCAGGTGTGTCCTGTGATGCATCAGGGCACAGCATCGCCAGCTGGGCAAGGGAGGGGATTGCCCCACTCTGCTCTGCACTGGGGCAGCCTCACCTCAAGTCCTGTGTACAGCTTTGGTGACTGCAATATAAGAAAGATATAAATGTATTAGAGACTGTCCAAAGGAAGGCAGCAAAGATGATGAAGAGCCTTGAGGGGAAGCCATATCAGGAGTGGCTGAGGTCACTTGGTGTGTTCAGCCTGATAAAGAGGATACTGAGGAGAAACCTCGGTGTTTACAACTTCCTCACAAGGGGAAATGCAAGGGCAGGCATCGAAGATCCTTGTGGGTCCCTTCCAACTCTGCTTATTCTCCAATTCTGTGGTTCTCTTATTTTATGTTCTGTGAATATGAAATTTAATGCTTTTTAAATTTGTATGTCTTAGCAAAATTTGTTTCCTCAGAAATATTTTGCTTTTATATAATGTATGATTTTAGGTAATTCTATACATTAATCCTTTTAAAGTTAAATTCAATTTTCCCCTCTAAACAAAGTATAAATCCATATGTAGCATGGCATAAAGAGATTCAGTATTTTTTTTAATGCTGATTGTTTGCAATGTAATAATTTATTTTGATAGACTTTTGGGATGAGCATATGAGTCATTTTATCTGAGAAATCTTTTATTTCTGCTGAGGAAAGTGAGTTATCATTCTTCCTATACATTTTTCTTCATTACTATTCTAGCAAAAACCTCTGAGTAAAAGTTGTGCCAACAGAACCACCCTATTATCTCAACAGTCCTCATTGCTTCTCAACATATTTGAGAAATGAATCCAGAAACTCCAAATTTGTTTAAGGCAAATCAACAGCCTTCTTCTTGTGTATAGCTTTGTCAACATAAGAAGCTTTGTCTCAGATATAGCTTCATCTACAGCTACTGTTCACTCCTTCTTTCCCTTTAGTCCAGTCCCTTCTCAGCATTTGCATTTTTTACATTCTCAGTTTTATAAAAAGGAACAAGATATGTTTCCATTGTGAAGTTCTCATGGCCCGTCACATGATTCCAGAGAGGGACTGAATACTTTATGAGAAAGAAAAAATAGCAACCTGATGATAGTCATTTGTCTGTATGCACTGGAAAACTGTTGCACTACTCCAGATGACAGTGGCTGTTGTCCTTACCTTTTGCTTAATTAAACATTTAGCACCTAACCAGGAAGTTAAAACTCTTTGAAAGAAATTAGGTTCTCAGAAGAGAAAAATAATTACTAAGCTATTAGCAAGACTTCCATCTTCCCTGAGTCCAGTTTCAAATCCTGAAACAAAATATTCCTTTTATCAAATGAAAATAATGTTTTTTCAAATACAATGTTAAAGCCACCCATGGAATATACTGGAGAATCCCTCTAAGTAAGCTCAGAGGAACCCTTCTTTAGTCTCCTGTTTTGTGGCATATTTTATTTTCACCGGGAAGGACTATCATCTTTAGGTATCTCATTCTTGCCCTTCATTGTGGCAAAATGTGAAGTGTTTAAATCCTTTCATTTCTTTCTCAGACCTAAAGAAATCTTAATGGAACTGGGACTTCTTTAGATGACCTTATTGAGAATCAGATTTGCCTTGGTTGCTTGAGAAATACAGGCGGATAAACCTATCTATTTTTAGCAACAATTTCTCAGTCACTCTCCCATATACTAAAATACCAGTGACTAGAAGGATTATAGCCATCTTCCCTCCAAATCACTGAATTCAGCATGTACTCCATGATTCACTATGGCATGGAGACCTGCCTTCTCACTCTCTTACCATCAGTGATGGGATAAAGCAATACGTGTTTTCCCAAAAAGTCAATTGAGAACATTAATAAGAACAGTAGGACAAGCCTGGCAGAAATTAGTATTTCCAAAGACAAGCTGAAATCCAAAGTCATATAGTTTACGCATCCTAGAAATCTGAAGATGGTGACAAAAGTGATTGTCTGTTTACTACAGAGTAGTGAATTGTTTAGGAGCTTCTCAAGAAATAAGCAGAAGCATTATAGAACTACAGAAAAATGAACACAAATACATTGTTTAAGTAAGAGATTAGCAAGGACACAAAAAAATGTATTCAAGTCTGAATACATTTTTTTACATCTGAATTATAGGCATGCTTCTAATGACAGAAATGAGCTTCTAATGATAGATAAATAATAGTGAAATAAACCAAAATAAATATTGTTAGTCCAGTTGTCTCCAACAATCCTTTCAGATGGGAAAAAAAAGAGGCCTGTGAAATTGTGTGGATTAGATAAATGACCACTGGTCTCAAGATCAGGGTCATCTTGGTGAGGCATAAAATAATAAATTTACTGAATAACATCCTTATCTCTCACCCTATCTTTCAAATGTCATAATATTTCTTGAAGACTGTATTGAATTTCCTGTTGTTTCTACATCTCAGTGGGAGTTACACTAATGTGCACACAGGACAATAAGTAAGACCATATTTTGCAGACCAGTTTCCCCAGACAATATTTTCATTGCAGAATTAAACTGAATACTCACAGAGTCTTTTGGAGATTAAGCCATAATTCACTTAGTTATTTGACTAATAAGTAGCTTAACGTTATGAAGGAAAATTAGAAGTTTGAAAATATCAAAACTTAAATAGGGCTCCTGTTAAATCATTCAATAGGGGTCATATTTCCATAGCCGCAGTGAAAGTGGGAACTCTCTGATATAGAGAGGATACAATAATATAAAATTACTGCTATTCTGGAAATTCTTACTTTAAGCTTAATTTAAGCTGATGTATATTGCATTTATTTTAGTGGAAAGGGCTTTCCCCCCTCCTTTGTATCAATACATTTTGTACTTTTTGTGGACTTAATTAATAGTCTGGGGAGAGTTATGAAACTATATCTAAAACAAATAGTCCTATTTATGTAGTTATAATCGCTTTATCAGAAGGGTAGTTAGGGCAAATTTAGTTTAGGCTTAGTTTCATATTTATTCA